>JAIGNY010004011.1:0-19534 GCA_020152595.1 Chiridota heheva | reverse complement strand
GATATGCGAAAATGTATGTTTATTGTAATTAGCTACCTGTAATTAGCTGTATCCGTAAGGCAATAATTATGTGCACACTAAGTCAATGAGACTTAAAAACGTCAAAAAGGGAGAGGGGTGGCATCCAATGGGTTCAAAACCATTTTCCTCCGTGACGGTTTTGTTCAATAGGGGTGACCAGGCTTTTCAAAAATGTCAAAAATTCAGGATCGGATTTATTCAAGTAGACTCAGTCAGCCGTTTTGCTACCTCTAATTAGCTGTATCCGTAAGGCAATAATTATGTGCACGCTAAGTCAATGAGACTTAAAAACGTCAAAAAGGGAGAAGGGTGGCATCCAATGGGTTCAAAACCATTTTCCTCCGTGACAGTTTTGTTCAATAGGGGTTACCAGGCTTTTCAAAAATGTCAAAAAATTTGGGATCGGATATATTCAAATAGACTCAATCAGCCGTTTTTGCAGAGGAACAAAATCTGAGATTTTCGAAATGATTTACGTAAAGTGGGGCGCAATTTGGTTGAATCACGCCTTATAACAACACATTTTTCGAAAATGTTATGTGCTCGGGAGACAGAGGACTAGTAGACCTTTCGTTTGATATGCGAAAATGTATGTTTATTGTAATTAGCTACCTGTAATTAGCTGTATCCGTAAGGCAATAATTATGTGCACACTAAGTCAATGAGACTTAAAAACGTCAAAAAGGGAGAGGGGTGGCATCCAATGGGTTCAAAACCATTTTCCTCCGTGACGGTTTTGTTCAATAGGGGTGACCAGGCTTTTCAAAAATGTCAAAAATTCAGGATCGGATTTATTCAAGTAGACTCAGTCAGCCGTTTTGCTACCTCTAATTAGCTGTATCCGTAAGGCAATAATTATGTGCACGCTAAGTCAATGAGACTTAAAAACGTCAAAAAGGGAGAAGGGTGGCATCCAATGGGTTCAAAACCATTTTCCTCCGTGACAGTTTTGTTCAATAGGGGGTTACCAGGCTTTTCAAAAATGTCAAAAATTTGGGATCGGATATATTCAAATAGACTCAATCAGCCGTTTTTGCAGAGGAACAAAATCTGAGATTTTCGAAATGATTTACGTAAAGTGGGGCGCAATTTGGTTGAATCACGCCTTATAACAACACATTTTTCGAAAATTTATGTGCTCGGGAGACAGAGGACTAGTAGACCTTTCGTTTGATATGCGAAAATGTATGTTTATTGTAATTAGCTACCTGTAATTAGCTGTATCCGTAAGGCAATAATTATGTGCACACTAAGTCAATGAGACTTAAAAACGTCAAAAAGGGAGAGGGGTGGCATCCAATGGGTTCAAAACCATTTTCCTCCGTGACGGTTTTGTTCAATAGGGGGTGACCAGGCTTTTCAAAAATGTCAAAAAATTCAGGATCGGATTTATTCAAGTAGACTCAGTCAGCCGTTTTGCTACCTCTAATTAGCTGTATCCGTAAGGCAATAATTATGTGCACGCTAAGTCAATGAGACTTAAAAACGTCAAAAAGGGAGAAGGGTGGCATCCAATGGGTTCAAAACCATTTTCCTCCGTGACAGTTTTGTTCAATAGGGGGTTACCAGGCTTTTCAAAAATGTCAAAAAATTTGGGATCGGATATATTCAAATAGACTCAATCAGCCGTTTTTGCAGAGGAACAAAATCTGAGATTTTCGAAATGATTTACGTAAAGTGGGGCGCAATTTGGTTGAATCACGCCTTATAACAACACATTTTTCGAAAATTTATGTGCTCGGGAGACAGAGGACTAGTAGACCTTTCGTTTGATATGCGAAAATGTATGTTTATTGTAATTAGCTACCTGTAATTAGCTGTATCCGTAAGGCAATAATTATGTGCACACTAAGTCAATGAGACTTAAAAACGTCAAAAAGGGAGAGGGGTGGCATCCAATGGGTTCAAAACCATTTTCCTCCGTGACGGTTTTGTTCAATAGGGGTGACCAGGCTTTTCAAAAATGTCAAAAATTCAGGATCGGATTTATTCAAGTAGACTCAGTCAGCCGTTTTGCTACCTCTAATTAGCTGTATCCGTAAGGCAATAATTATGTGCACGCTAAGTCAATGAGACTTAAAAACGTCAAAAAGGGAGAAGGGTGGCATCCAATGGGTTCAAAACCATTTTCCTCCGTGACAGTTTTGTTCAATAGGGGGTTACCAGTTTTCAAAAATGTCAAAAAATTTGGGATCGGATATATTCAAATAGACTCAATCAGCCGTTTTTGCAGAGGAACAAAATCTGAGATTTTCGAAATGATTTACGTAAAGTGGGGCGCAATTTGGTTGAATCACGCCTTATAACAACACATTTTTCGAAAATTTTATGTGCTCGGGAGACAGAGGACTAGTAGACCTTTCGTTTGATATGCGAAAATGTATGTTTATTGTAATTAGCTACCTGTAATTAGCTGTATCCGTAAGGCAATAATTATGTGCACACTAAGTCAATGAGACTTAAAAACGTCAAAAAGGGAGAGGGGTGGCATCCAATGGGTTCAAAACCATTTTCCTCCGTGACGGTTTTGTTCAATAGGGGTGACCAGGCTTTTCAAAAATGTCAAAAATTCAGGATCGGATTTATTCAAGTAGACTCAGTCAGCCGTTTTGCTACCTCTAATTAGCTGTATCCGTAAGGCAATAATTATGTGCACGCTAAGTCAATGAGACTTAAAAACGTCAAAAAGGGAGAAGGGTGGCATCCAATGGGTTCAAAACCATTTTCCTCCGTGACAGTTTTGTTCAATAGGGGTTACCAGGCTTTTCAAAAATGTCAAAAATTTGGGATCGGATATATTCAAATAGACTCAATCAGCCGTTTTTGCAGAGGAACAAAATCTGAGATTTTCGAAATGATTTACGTAAAGTGGGGCGCAATTTGGTTGAATCACGCCTTATAACAACACATTTTTCGAAAATGTTATGTGCTCGGGAGACAGAGGACTAGTAGACCTTTCGTTTGATATGCGAAAATGTATGTTTATTGTAATTAGCTACCTGTAATTAGCTGTATCCGTAAGGCAATAATTATGTGCACACTAAGTCAATGAGACTTAAAAACGTCAAAAAGGGAGAGGGGTGGCATCCAATGGGTTCAAAACCATTTTCCTCCGTGACGGTTTTGTTCAATAGGGGGTGACCAGGCTTTTCAAAAATGTCAAAAATTCAGGATCGGATTTATTCAAGTAGACTCAGTCAGCCGTTTTGCTACCTCTAATTAGCTGTATCCGTAAGGCAATAATTATGTGCACGCTAAGTCAATGAGACTTAAAAACGTCAAAAAGGGAGAAGGGTGGCATCCAATGGGTTCAAAACCATTTTCCTCCGTGACAGTTTTGTTCAATAGGGGTTACCAGGCTTTTCAAAAATGTCAAAAAATTTGGGATCGGATATATTCAAATAGACTCAATCAGCCGTTTTTGCAGAGGAACAAAATCTGAGATTTTCGAAATGATTTACGTAAAGTGGGGCGCAATTTGGTTGAATCACGCCTTATAACAACACATTTTTCGAAAATTGTATGTGCTCGGGAGACAGAGGACTAGTAGACCTTTCGTTTGATATGCGAAAATGTATGTTTATTGTAATTAGCTACCTGTAATTAGCTGTATCCGTAAGGCAATAATTATGTGCACACTAAGTCAATGAGACTTAAAAACGTCAAAAAGGGAGAGGGGTGGCTCCAATGGGTTCAAAACCATTTTCCTCCGTGACGGTTTTGTTCAATAGGGGTGACCAGGCTTTTCAAAAATGTCAAAAAATTCAGGATCGGATTTATTCAAGTAGACTCAGTCAGCCGTTTTGCTACCTCTAATTAGCTGTATCCGTAAGGCAATAATTATGTGCACGCTAAGTCAATGAGACTTAAAAACGTCAAAAGGAGAAGGGTGGCATCCAATGGGTTCAAAACCATTTTCCTCCGTGACAGTTTTGTTCAATAGGGGTTACCAGGCTTTTCAAAAATGTCAAAAAATTTGGGATCGGATATATTCAAATAGACTCAATCAGCCGTTTTTGCAGAGGAACAAAATCTGAGATTTTCGAAATGATTTACGTAAAGTGGGGCGCAATTTGGTTGAATCACGCCTTATAACAACACATTTTTCGAAAATTTTATGTGCTCGAGACAGAGGACTAGTAGACCTTTCGTTTGATATGCGAAAATGTATGTTTATTGTAATTAGCTACCTGTAATTAGCTGTATCCGTAAGGCAATAATTATGTGCACACTAAGTCAATGAGACTTAAAAACGTCAAAAAGGGAGAGGGGTGGCATCCAATGGGTTCAAAACCATTTTCCTCCGTGACGGTTTTGTTCAATAGGGGTGACCAGGCTTTTCAAAAA
This sequence comes from Chiridota heheva, assembly GCA_020152595.1. Taxonomy (NCBI): domain Eukaryota; kingdom Metazoa; phylum Echinodermata; class Holothuroidea; order Apodida; family Chiridotidae; genus Chiridota; species Chiridota heheva. The sequence goes on along the minus strand of JAIGNY010004011.1, from coordinate 15,166 downwards.
TGTCAAAAATTCAGGATCGGATTTATTCAAGTAGACTCAGTCAGCCGTTTTGCTACCTCTAATTAGCTGTATCCGTAAGGCAATAATTATGTGCACGCTAAGTCAATGAGACTTAAAAACGTCAAAAAGGGAGAAGGGTGGCATCCAATGGGTTCAAAACCATTTTCCTCCGTGACAGTTTTGTTCAATAGGGGTTACCAGGCTTTTCAAAAATGTCAAAAAATTTGGGATCGGATATATTCAAATAGACTCAATCAGCCGTTTTTGCAGAGGAACAAAATCTGAGATTTTCGAAATGATTTACGTAAAGTGGGGCGCAATTTGGTTGAATCACGCCTTATAACAACACATTTTTCGAAAATTGTATGTGCTCGGGAGACAGAGGACTAGTAGACCTTTCGTTTGATATGCGAAAATGTATGTTTATTGTAATTAGCTACCTGTAATTAGCTGTATCCGTAAGGCAATAATTATGTGCACACTAAGTCAATGAGACTTAAAAACGTCAAAAAGGGAGAGGGGTGGCATCCAATGGGTTCAAACCATTTTCCTACGTGACGGTTTTGTTCAATAGGGGTGACCAGGCTTTTCAAAAATGTCAAAAATTCAGGATCGGATTTATTCAAGTAGACTCAGTCAGCCGTTTTGCTACCTCTAATTAGCTGTATCCGTAAGGCAATAATTATGTGCACGCTAAGTCAATGAGACTTAAAAACGTCAAAAAGGAGAAGGGTGGCATCCAATGGGTTCAAAACCATTTTCCTCCGTGACAGTTTTGTTCAATAGGGGTTACCAGGCTTTTCAAAAATGTCAAAAATTTGGGATCGGATATATTCAAATAGACTCAATCAGCCGTTTTTGCAGAGGAACAAAATCTGAGATTTTCGAAATGATTTACGTAAAGTGGGGCGCAATTTGGTTGAATCACGCCTTATAACAACACATTTTTCGAAAATTTATGTGCTCGGGAGACAGAGGACTAGTAGACCTTTCGTTTGATATGCGAAAATGTATGTTTATTGTAATTAGCTACCTGTAATTAGCTGTATCCGTAAGGCAATAATTATGTGCACACTAAGTCAATGAGACTTAAAAACGTCAAAAAGGGAGAGGGGTGGCATCCAATGGGTTCAAACCATTTTCCTACGTGACGGTTTTGTTCAATAGGGGTGACCAGGCTTTTCAAAAATGTCAAAAATTCAGGATCGGATTTATTCAAGTAGACTCAGTCAGCCGTTTTGCTACCTCTAATTAGCTGTATCCGTAAGGCAATAATTATGTGCACGCTAAGTCAATGAGACTTAAAAACGTCAAAAAGGGAGAAGGGTGGCATCCAATGGGTTCAAAACCATTTTCCTCCGTGACAGTTTTGTTCAATAGGGGGGTTACCAGGCTTTTCAAAAATGTCAAAAAATTTGGGATCGGATATATTCAAATAGACTCAATCAGCCGTTTTTGCAGAGGAACAAAATCTGAGATTTTCGAAATGATTTACGTAAAGTGGGGCGCAATTTGGTTGAATCACGCCTTATAACAACACATTTTTCGAAAATTGTATGTGCTCGGGAGACAGAGGACTAGTAGACCTTTCGTTTGATATGCGAAAATGTATGTTTATTGTAATTAGCTACCTGTAATTAGCTGTATCCGTAAGGCAATAATTATGTGCACACTAAGTCAATGAGACTTAAAAACGTCAAAAAGGGAGAGGGTGGCATCCAATGGGTTCAAACCATTTTCCTACGTGACGGTTTTGTTCAATAGGGGGTGACCAGGCTTTTCAAAAATGTCAAAAATTCAGGATCGGATTTATTCAAGTAGACTCAGTCAGCCGTTTTGCTACCTCTAATTAGCTGTATCCGTAAGGCAATAATTATGTGCACGCTAAGTCAATGAGACTTAAAAACGTCAAAAAGGGAGAAGGGTGGCATCCAATGGGTTCAAAACCATTTTCCTCCGTGACAGTTTTGTTCAATAGGGGTTACCAGGCTTTTCAAAAATGTCAAAAATTTGGGATCGGATATATTCAAATAGACTCAATCAGCCGTTTTTGCAGAGGAACAAAATCTGAGATTTTCGAAATGATTTACGTAAAGTGGGGCGCAATTTGGTTGAATCACGCCTTATAACAACACATTTTTCGAAAATTTTATGTGCTCGGGAGACAGAGGACTAGTAGACCTTTCGTTTGATATGCGAAAATGTATGTTTATTGTAATTAGCTACCTGTAATTAGCTGTATCCGTAAGGCAATAATTATGTGCACACTAAGTCAATGAGACTTAAAAACGTCAAAAAGGGAGAGGGGTGGCATCCAATGGGTTCACAACCATTTTCCTCCGTGACGGTTTTGTTCAATAGGGGTGACCAGGCTTTTCAAAAATGTCAAAAAATTCAGGATCGGATTTATTCAAGTAGACTCAGTCAGCCGTTTTGCTACCTCTAATTAGCTGTATCCGTAAGGCAATAATTATGTGCACGCTAAGTCAATGAGACTTAAAAACGTCAAAAGGGAGAAGGGTGGCATCCAATGGGTTCAAAACCATTTTCCTCCGTGACAGTTTTGTTCAATAGGGGTTACCAGGCTTTTCAAAAATGTCAAAAAATTGGGATCGGATATATTCAAATAGACTCAATCAGCCGTTTTTGCAGAGGAACAAAATCTGAGATTTTCGAAATGATTTACGTAAAGTGGGGCGCAATTTGGTTGAATCACGCCTTATAACAACACATTTTTCGAAAATGTTATGTGCTCGGGAGACAGAGGACTAGTAGACCTTTCGTTTGATATGCGAAAATGTATGTTTATTGTAATTAGCTACCTGTAATTAGCTGTATCCGTAAGGCAATAATTATGTGCACACTAAGTCAATGAGACTTAAAACGTCAAAAAGGGAGAGGGGTGGCATCCAATGGGTTCAAAACCATTTTCCTCCGTGACGGTTTTGTTCAATAGGGGGTGACCAGGCTTTTCAAAAATGTCAAAAAATTCAGGATCGGATTTATTCAAGTAGACTCAGTCAGCCGTTTTGCTACCTCTAATTAGCTGTATCCGTAAGGCAATAATTATGTGCACGCTAAGTCAATGAGACTTAAAAACGTCAAAAAGGGAGAAGGGTGGCATCCAATGGGTTCAAAACCATTTTCCTCCGTGACAGTTTTGTTCAATAGGGGTTACCAGGCTTTTCAAAAATGTCAAAAAATTTGGGATCGGATATATTCAAATAGACTCAATCAGCCGTTTTTGCAGAGGAACAAAATCTGAGATTTTCGAAATGATTTACGTAAAGTGGGGCGCAATTTGGTTGAATCACGCCTTATAACAACACATTTTTCGAAAATTTTATGTGCTCGGGAGACAGAGGACTAGTAGACCTTTCGTTTGATATGCGAAAATGTATGTTTATTGTAATTAGCTACCTGTAATTAGCTGTATCCGTAAGGCAATAATTATGTGCACACTAAGTCAATGAGACTTAAAAACGTCAAAAAGGGAGAGGGGTGGCATCCAATGGGTTCACAACCATTTTCCTACGTGACGGTTTTGTTCAATAGGGGTGACCAGGCTTTTCAAAAATGTCAAAAATTCAGGATCGGATTTATTCAAGTAGACTCAGTCAGCCGTTTTGCTACCTCTAATTAGCTGTATCCGTAAGGCAATAATTATGTGCACGCTAAGTCAATGAGACTTAAAAACGTCAAAAAGGGAGAAGGGTGGCATCCAATGGGTTCAAAACCATTTTCCTCCGTGACAGTTTTGTTCAATAGGGGTTACCAGGCTTTTCAAAAATGTCAAAAATTTGGGATCGGATATATTCAAATAGACTCAATCAGCCGTTTTTGCAGAGGAACAAAATCTGAGATTTTCGAAATGATTTACAAGTGGGGCGCAATTTGGTTGAATCACGCCTTATAACAACACATTTTTCGAAAATTGTTATGTAGACTTTCGTTTGATATGCGAGTATGTTTATTGTAATTAGCAGAATTAGGTATCTAATTATGTAGTCAATGAGACTTTCAAAAGGGAGAGGGTGGCATGAAACCATTTTCCTACGTGATGGTTTTGTTCGAAAAAAATGTCAAAAAATGTTTATTGTAATTAGCTACCTGTAATTAGCTGTATCCGTAAGGCAATAATTATGTGCACGCTAAGTCAATGAGACTTAAAAACGTCAAAAAGGGAGAGGGGTGGCATCCAATGGGTTCAAAACCATTTTCCTCCGTGACAGTTTTGTTCAATAGGGGTGACCAGGCTTTTCAAAAATGTCAAAAAATTTGGGATCGGATATATTCAAATAGACTCAATCAGCCGTTTTTGCAGAGGAACAAAATCTGAGATTTTCGAAATGATTTACGTAAAAGTGGGGCACCATATGAATCACGCCTGGTAAATGCATGCATTTTTCGAAAATTTTATGTGCTCGAGACAGAGGACTAGTAGACCTTCTGTTTGATATGCGAAAATGTATGTTTATTGTAATTAGCTACCTGTAATTAGCTGTATCCGTAAGGCAATAATTATGTGCACACTAAGTCAATGAGACTTAAAAAACGTCAAAAAGGGAGAGGGGTGGCATCCAATGGGTTCAAAACCATTTTCCTACGTGACGGTTTTGTTCAATAGGGGGTGACCAGGCTTTTCAAAATGTCAAAAATTCAGGATCGGATTTATTCAAGTAGACTCAGTCAGCCGTTTTGCTACTGCTCTAATTAATTATCCGTCAGGCAATACCATACGCTAAGTCAATGAGACTTAAAACGTCAAAAAGGAAGAAGGGTGGCATCCAATGGGTTTAAACCATTTTCCCCATGACAGTTTTGTCAATAGGGGTTACCAGGCTTTTCAAAATGTCAAAAAATTGGGATCGGATATATTCAAATAGACTCAATCAGCCGTTTTTGCAGAGGAACAAAATCTGGAGATTTTCGAAATGATTTACGTAAAGTGGGGCGCAATTGGTTGAATCACGCCTTATAACAACACATTTTTCGGGAAAATTTTATGTGCTCGGGAGACAGAGGACTAGTAGACCTTTCTGTTTGATATGCGAAAATGTATGTTTATTGTAATTAGGCTACCTGTAATTAGCTGTATCCGTAAGGCAATAATTATGTGCACACTAAGTCAATGAGACTTAAAAACGTCAAAAGGGAGAGGGGTGGCATCCAATGGGTTCACAACCATTTTCCTACGTGACGGTTTTGTTCATTAGTGACCAGGCTTTTCAAAAAATGTCAAAAATTCAGGATCGGATTTATTCAAGTAGACTCAGTCAGCCGTTTTGCTACCTCTAATTAGCTGTATCCGTAAGGCAATAATTATGTGCACGCTAAGTCAATGAGACTTAAAAACGTCAAATAGGGGTTACCAGGCTTTTCAAAAATGTCAAAAAATTTGGGATCGGATATATTCAAATAGACTCAATCAGCCGTTTTTGCAGAGGAACAAAATCTGAGATTTTCGAAATGATTTATTAAAGTGGGCGCAATTTGCTGAATCACGCCTATAACAACACATTTTTCGAAAATTTTATGTGCTCGGGAGACAGAGGACTAGTAGACCTTTCGTTTGATATGCGAAAAATGTATGTTTATTGTAATTAGCTACCTGTAATTAGCTGTATCCGTAAGGCAATAATTATGTGCACACTAAGTCAATGAGACTTAAAAACGTCAAAAAGGGAGAGGGGTGGCATCCAATGGGTTCACAACCATTTTCCTCCGTGACGGTTTTGTTCAATAGGGGTGACCAGGCTTTTCAAAAATGTCAAAAATTCAGGATCGGATTTATTCAAGTAGACTCAGTCAGCCGTTTTGCTACCTCTAATTAGCTGTATCCGTAAGGCAATAATTATGTGCACGCTAAGTCAATGAGACTTAAAAACGTCAAAAAGGGAGAAGGGTGGCATCCAATGGGTTCAAAACCATTTTCCTCCGTGACAGTTTTGTTCAATAGGGGTTACCAGGCTTTTCAAAAATGTCAAAAAATTTGGGATCGGATATATTCAAATAGACTCAATCAGCCGTTTTTGCAGAGGAACAAAATCTGAGATTTTCGAAATGATTTACGTAAAGTGGGGCGCAATTTGGTTGAATCACGCCTTATAACAACACATTTTTTTCGAAAATGTTATGTGCTCGGAGACAGAGGACTAGTAGACCTTTCTGTTTGATATGAAAAATGTATGTTTATTGTAATTAGCTACCTGTAATTAGCTGTATCCGTAAGGCAATAATTATGTGCACACTAAGTCAATGAGACTTAAAAACGTCAAAAGGGAGAGGGGTGGCATCCAATGGGTTCACAACCATTTTCCTCCGTGACGGTTTTGTTCAATAGGGGTGACCAGGCTTTTCAAAAATGTCAAAAATTCAGGATCGGATTTATTCAAGTAGACTCAGTCAGCCGTTTTGCTACCCTCTAATTAGCTGTATCCGTAAGGCAATAATTATGTGCACGCTAAGTCAATGAGACTTAAAAACGTCAAAAAGGGAGAAGGGTGGCATCCAATGGGTTCAAAACCATTTTCCTCCGTGACAGTTTTGTTCAATAGGGGTTACCAGGCTTTTCAAAAATGTCAAAAAATTTGGGATCGGATATATTCAAATAGACTCAATCAGCCGTTTTTGCAGAGGAACAAAATCTGAGATTTTCGAAATGATTTACGTAAAGTGGGGCGCAATTTGGTTGAATCACGCCTTATAACAACACATTTTTCGAAAATTTATGTGCTCGGGAGACAGAGGACTAGTAGACCTTTTCGTTTGATATGCGAAAATGTATGTTTATTGTAATTAGCTACCTGTAATTAGCTGTATCCGTAAGGCAATAATTATGTGCACACTAAGTCAATGAGACTTAAAAACGTCAAAAAGGGAGAGGGGTGGCATCCAATGGGTTCAAACCATTTTCCTCCGTGACGGTTTTGTTCAATAGGGGTGACCAGGCTTTTCAAAAATGTCAAAAAATTCAGGATCGGATTTATTCAAGTAGACTCAGTCAGCCGTTTTGCTACCTCTAATTAGCTGTATCCGTAAGGCAATAATTATGTGCACGCTAAGTCAATGAGACTTAAAACGTCAAAAAAGGAGAAGGGTGGCATCCAATGGGTTCAAAACCATTTTCCTCCGTGACAGTTTTGTTCAATAGGGGTTACCAGGCTTTTCAAAATGTCAAAAAATTTGGGATCGGATATATTCAAATAGACTCAATCAGCAGAGGAACAAAATTGAGATTTTCGAAATGATTTACGAAAATTTGGTGAATCACGCCTTATAACAACACATTTTTCGAAAATTTATGTGCTCGGGAGACAGAGGACTAGTAGACCTTTCGTTTGATATGCGAAAATGTATGTTTATTGTAATTAGCTACCTGTAATTAGCTGTATCCGTAAGGCAATAATTATGTGCACACTAAGTCAATGAGACTTAAAAACGTCAAAAAGGGAGAGGGGTGGCATCCAATGGGTTCAAAACCATTTTCCTCCGTGACGGTTTTGTTCAATAGGGGTGACCAGGCTTTTCAAAAATGTCAAAAAATTCAGGATCGGATTTATTCAAGTAGACTCAGTCAGCCGTTTTGCTACCTCTAATTAGCTGTATCCGTAAGGCAATAATTATGTGCACGCTAAGTCAATGAGACTTAAAAACGTCAAAAGGAAGAAGGGTGGCATCCAATGGGTTCAAAACCATTTTCCTCCGTGACAGTTTTGTTCAATAGGGGTTTACCAGGCTTTTCAAAAATGTCAAAAAATTTGGGATCGGATATATTCAAATAGACTCAATCAGCCGTTTTTGCAGAGGAACAAAATCTGAGATTTTCGAAATGATTTACGTAAAGTGGGGCGCAATTTGGTTGAATCACGCCTTATAACAACACATTTTTCGAAAATGTTATGCTCGGGAGACAGAGGACTAGTAGACCTTTCGTTTGATATGCGAAAATGTATGTTTATTGTAATTAGCTACCTGTAATTAGCTGTATCCGTAAGGCAATAATTATGTGCACACTAAGTCAATGAGACTTAAAAACGTCAAAAAGGGAGAGGGGTGGCATCCAATGGGTTCAAACCATTTTCCTCCGTGACGGTTTTGTTCAATAGGGGTGACCAGGCTTTTCAAAAATGTCAAAAAATTCAGGATCGGATTTATTCAAGTAGACTCAGTCAGCCGTTTTGCTACCTCTAATTAGCTGTATCCGTAAGGCAATAATTATGTGCACGCTAAGTCAATGAGACTTAAAAACGTCAAAAAGGGAGAAGGGTGGCATCCAATGGGTTCAAAACCATTTTCCTCCGTGACAGTTTTGTTCAATAGGGGTTACCAGGCTTTTCAAAAATGTCAAAAAATTTGGGATCGGATATATTCAAATAGACTCAATCAGCCGTTTTTGCAGAGGAACAAAATCTGAGATTTTCGAAATGATTTACGTAAAGTGGGGCGCAATTTGGTTGAATCACGCCTTATAACAACACATTTTTCGAAAATTTTATGTGCTCGGGAGACAGAGGACTAGTAGACCTTTCGTTTGATATGCGAAAATGTATGTTTATTGTAATTAGCTACCTGTAATTAGCTGTATCCGTAAGGCAATAATTATGTGCACACTAAGTCAATGAGACTTAAAAACGTCAAAAAGGGAGAGGGGTGGCATCCAATGGGTTCAAACCATTTTCCTCCGTGACGGTTTTGTTCAATAGGGGTGACCAGGCTTTTCAAAAATGTCAAAAATTCAGGATCGGATTTATTCAAGTAGACTCAGTCAGCCGTTTTGCTACCTCTAATTAGCTGTATCCGTAAGGCAATAATTATGTGCACGCTAAGTCAATGAGACTTAAAAACGTCAAAAAGGGAGAAGGGTGGCATCCAATGGGTTCAAAACCATTTTCCTCCGTGACAGTTTTGTTCAATAGGGGTTACCAGGCTTTTCAAAAATGTCAAAAATTTGGGATCGGATATATTCAAATAGACTCAATCAGCCGTTTTTGCAGAGGAACAAAATCTGAGATTTTCGAAATGATTTACGTAAAGTGGGGCGCAATTTGGTTGAATCACGCCTTATAACAACACATTTTTCGAAAATGTTATGTGCTCGGGAGACAGAGGACTAGTAGACCTTTCGTTTGATATGCGAAAATGTATGTTTATTGTAATTAGCTACCTGTAATTAGCTGTATCCGTAAGGCAATAATTATGTGCACGCTAAGTCAATGAGACTTAAAAACGTCAAAAAGGGAGAAGGGTGGCATCCAATGGGTTCAAAACCATTTTCCTCCGTGACAGTTTTGTTCAATAGGGGGGTTACCAGGCTTTTCAAAAATGTCAAAAAATTTGGGATCGGATATATTCAAATAGACTCAATCAGCCGTTTTTGCAGAGGAACAAAATCTGAGATTTTCGAAATGATTTACGTAAAGTGGGGCGCAATTTGGTTGAATCACGCCTTATAACAACACATTTTTCGAAAATTGTTATGTGCTCGGGAGACAGAGGACTAGTAGACCTTTCGTTTGATATGCGAAAATGTATGTTTATTGTAATTAGCTACCTGTAATTAGCTGTATCCGTAAGGCAATAATTATGTGCACACTAAGTCAATGAGACTTAAAAACGTCAAAAAGGGAGAGGGGTGGCATCCAATGGGTTCAAAACCATTTTCCTCGTGACGGTTTTGTTCAATAGGGGTGACCAGGCTTTTCAAAAATGTCAAAAATTCAGGATCGGATTTATTCAAGTAGACTCAGTCAGCCGTTTTGCTACCTCTAATTAGCTGTATCCGTAAGGCAATAATTATGTGCACGCTAAGTCAATGAGACTTAAAAACGTCAAAAAGGAGAAGGGTGGCATCCAATGGGTTCAAAACCATTTTCCTCCGTGACAGTTTTGTTCAATAGGGGTTACCAGGCTTTTCAAAAATGTCAAAAAATTTGGGATCGGATATATTCAAATAGACTCAATCAGCCGTTTTTGCAGAGGAACAAAATCTGAGATTTTCGAAATGATTTACGTAAAGTGGGGCGCAATTTGGTTGAATCACGCCTTATAACAACACATTTTTCGAAAATTTTATGTGCTCGGGAGACAGAGGACTAGTAGACCTTTCGTTTGATATGCGAAAATGTATGTTTATTGTAATTAGCTACCTGTAATTAGCTGTATCCGTAAGGCAATAATTATGTGCACACTAAGTCAATGAGACTTAAAAACGTCAAAAAGGGAGAGGGGTGGCATCCAATGGGTTCAAACCATTTTCCTCCGTGACGGTTTTGTTCAATAGGGGGTGACCAGGCTTTTCAAAAATGTCAAAAATTCAGGATCGGATTTATTCAAGTAGACTCAGTCAGCCGTTTTGCTACCTCTAATTAGCTGTATCCGTAAGGCAATAATTATGTGCACGCTAAGTCAATGAGACTTAAAAACGTCAAAAAGGGAGAAGGGTGGCATCCAATGGGTTCAAAACCATTTTCCTCCGTGACAGTTTTGTTCAATAGGGGTTACCAGGCTTTTCAAAAATGTCAAAAATTTGGGATCGGATATATTCAAATAGACTCAATCAGCCGTTTTTGCAGAGGAACAAAATCTGAGATTTTCGAAATGATTTACGTAAAGTGGGGCGCAATTTGGTTGAATCACGCCTTATAACAACACATTTTTCGAAAATTTATGTGCTCGGGAGACAGAGGACTAGTAGACCTTTCGTTTGATATGCGAAAATGTATGTTTATTGTAATTAGCTACCTGTAATTAGCTGTATCCGTAAGGCAATAATTATGTGCACACTAAGTCAATGAGACTTAAAAACGTCAAAAAGGGAGAGGGGTGGCATCCAATGGGTTCAAAACCATTTTCCTCCGTGACGGTTTTGTTCAATAGGGGGGTGACCAGGCTTTTCAAAAATGTCAAAAAATTCAGGATCGGATTTATTCAAGTAGACTCAGTCAGCCGTTTTGCTACCTCTAATTAGCTGTATCCGTAAGGCAATAATTATGTGCACGCTAAGTCAATGAGACTTAAAAACGTCAAAAAGGGAAGAAGGGTGGCATCCAATGGGTTCAAAACCATTTTCCTCCGTGACAGTTTTGTTCAATAGGGGGGTTACCAGGCTTTTCAAAAATGTCAAAAAATTTGGGATCGGATATATTCAAATAGACTCAATCAGCCGTTTTTGCAGAGGAACAAAATCTGAGATTTTCGAAATGATTTACGTAAAGTGGGGCGCAATTTGGTTGAATCACGCCTTATAACAACACATTTTTCGAAAATGTTATGTGCTCGGGAGACAGAGGACTAGTAGACCTTTCGTTTGATATGCGAAAATGTATGTTTATTGTAATTAGCTACCTGTAATTAGCTGTATCCGTAAGGCAATAATTATGTGCACACTAAGTCAATGAGACTTAAAAACGTCAAAAAGGGAGAGGGGTGGCATCCAATGGGTTCAAACCATTTTCCTCCGTGACGGTTTTGTTCAATAGGGGTGACCAGGCTTTTCAAAAATGTCAAAAATTCAGGATCGGATTTATTCAAGTAGACTCAGTCAGCCGTTTTGCTACCTCTAATTAGCTGTATCCGTAAGGCAATAATTATGTGCACGCTAAGTCAATGAGACTTAAAAACGTCAAAAAGGAGAAGGGTGGCATCCAATGGGTTCAAAACCATTTTCCTCCGTGACAGTTTTGTTCAATAGGGGTTACCAGGCTTTTCAAAAATGTCAAAAAATTTGGGATCGGATATATTCAAATAGACTCAATCAGCCGTTTTTGCAGAGGAACAAAATCTGAGATTTTCGAAATGATTTACGTAAAGTGGGGCGCAATTTGGTTGAATCACGCCTTATAACAACACATTTTTCGAAAATTTTATGTGCTCGGGAGACAGAGGACTAGTAGACCTTTCGTTTGATATGCGAAAATGTATGTTTATTGTAGCTACCTGTAATTAGCTGTATCCGTAAGGCAATAATTATGTGCACGCTAAGTCAATGAGACTTAAAAACGTCAAAAAGGGAGAAGGGGTGGCATCCAATGGGTTCAAAACCATTTTCCTCCGTGACAGTTTTGTTCAATAGGGGTTACCAGGCTTTTCAAAAATGTCAAAAATTTGGGATCGGATATATTCAAATAGACTCAATCAGCCGTTTTTGCAGAGGAACAAAATCTGAGATTTTCGAAATGATTTACGTAAAGTGGGGCGCAATTTGGTTGAATCACGCCTTATAACAACACATTTTTCGAAAATTTTATGTGCTCGGGAGACAGAGGACTAGTAGACCTTTCGTTTGATATGCGAAAATGTATGTTTATTGTAATTAGCTACCTGTAATTAGCTGTATCCGTAAGGCAATAATTATGTGCACACTAAGTCAATGAGACTTAAAAACGTCAAAAAGGGAGAGGGGTGGCATCCAATGGGTTCACAACCATTTTCCTCCGTGACGGTTTTGTTCAATAGGGGTGACCAGGCTTTTCAAAAATGTCAAAAATTCAGGATCGGATTTATTCAAGTAGACTCAGTCAGCCGTTTTGCTACCAATTAGCTGTATCCGTAAGGCAATAATTATGTGCACGCTAAAATGAGACTTAAAAACGTCAAAAAAGAAGGGTGGCATCCAATGGGTTCAAACCATTTTCGGATTTATGTCAAGTAGACTTAGTCAGCCTTTTGCAAAAATGTCAAAAATTAGCTGTTTCCGACTAAGGCACCTAATTAGCTGTACCGCAATAAGTCAATGAGACTTAAAAACGTCAAAAGGAAGAAGGGTGGCATCCAATGGGTTTAAAACCATTTTCCTCCGTGACAGTTTTTTGTTCAATAGGGGTTACCAGGCTTTTCAAAAATGTCAAAAATTTGGGATCGGATATATTCAAATAGACTCAATCAGCCGTTTTTGCAGAGGAACAAAATCTGAGATTTTCGAAATGATTTACGTAAAGTGGGGCGCAATTTGGTTGAATCACGCCTTATAACAACACATTTTTCGAAAATTTTATGTGCTCGGGAGACAGAGGACTAGTAGACCTTTCGTTTGATATGCGAAAATGTATGTTTATTGTAATTAGCTACCTGTAATTAGCTGTATCCGTAAGGCAATAATTATGTGCACACTAAGTCAATGAGACTTAAAAACGTCAAAAAGGGAGAGGGGTGGCATCCAATGGGTTCACAACCATTTTCCTCCGTGACGGTTTTGTTCAATAGGGGTGACCAGGCTTTTCAAAAATGTCAAAAAATTCAGGATCGGATTTATTCAAGTAGACTCAGTCAGCCGTTTTGCTACCTCTAATTAGCTGTATCCGTAAGGCAATAATTATGTGCACGCTAAGTCAATGAGACTTAAAAACGTCAAAAAGGAAGAAGGGTGGCATCCAATGGGTTCAAAACCATTTTCCTCCGTGACAGTTTTGTTCAATAGGGGTTACCAGGCTTTTCAAAAATGTCAAAAAATTTGGGATCGGATATATTCAAATAGACTCAATCAGCCGTTTTTGCAGAGGAACAAAATCTGAGATTTTCGAAATGATTTACGTAAAGTGGGGCGCAATTTGGTTGAATCACGCCTTATAACAACACATTTTTCGAAAATTTATGTGCTCGGGAGACAGAGGACTAGTAGACCTTTCGTTTGATATGCGAAAATGTATGTTTATTGTAATTAGCTACCTGTAATTAGCTGTATCCGTAAGGCAATAATTATGTGCACACTAAGTCAATGAGACTTAAAAACGTCAAAAAGGGAGAGGGGTGGCATCCAATGGGTTCAAAACCATTTTCCTCCGTGACGGTTTTGTTCAATAGGGGTGACCAGGCTTTTCAAAAATGTCAAAAATTCAGGATCGGATTTATTCAAGTAGACTCAGTCAGCCGTTTTGCTACCTCTAATTAGCTGTATCCGTAAGGCAATAATTATGTGCACGCTAAGTCAATGAGACTTAAAAACGTCAAAAGGGAGAAGGGTGGCATCCAATGGGTTCAAAACCATTTTCCTCCGTGACAGTTTTGTTCAATAGGGGTTACCAGGCTTTTCAAAAATGTCAAAAAATTTGGGATCGGATATATTCAAATAGACTCAATCAGCCGTTTTTGCAGAGGAACAAAATCTGAGATTTTCGAAATGATTTACGTAAAGTGGGGCGCAATTTGGTTGAATCACGCCTTATAACAACACATTTTTCGAAAATTTATGTGCTCGGGAGACAGAGGACTAGTAGACCTTTCGTTTGATATGCGAAAATGTATGTTTATTGTAATTAGCTACCTGTAATTAGCTGTATCCGTAAGGCAATAATTATGTGCACACTAAGTCAATGAGACTTAAAAACGTCAAAAAGGGAGAGGGGTGGCATCCAATGGGTTCAAACCATTTTCCTCCGTGACAATAGGGGTTTTTCAAAAATGTCAAAAATTCAGGATCGGATTTATTCAAGTAGACTCAGGGTTAGACAATGAGACTTAAAACGTCAAAAGGGAGAAGGGTGGCATCCAGGGGTTCAAAACCATTTTCTCCGTGACAGTTTCAAAAATGTCAAAAATTTGGGATCGGATATATTCAAATAGACTCAATCAGCCGTTTTTGCAGAGGAACAAAATCTGAGATTTTCGAAATGATTTACAAAGTGGGGCGCAATTTGGTGAATCACGCCTTATAACAACACATTTTTCGAAAATGTTATGTGCTCGGGAGACAGAGGACTAGTAGACCTTTCGTTTGTATCCGTAAGGCAATAATTATGTGCACACTAAGTCAATGAGACTTAAAAACGTCAAAAAGGGAGAGGGGTGGCATCCAATGGGTTCAAACCATTTTCCTCCGTGACGGTTTTGTTCAATAGGGGGTGACCAGGCTTTTCAAAAATGTCAAAAATTCAGGATCGGATTTATTCAAGTAGACTCAGTCAGCCGTTTTGCTACCTCTAATTAGCTGTATCCGTAAGGCAATAATTATGTGCACGCTAAGTCAATGAGACTTAAAAACGTCAAAAAGGAGAAGGGTGGCATCCAATGGGTTCAAAACCATTTTCCTCCGTGACAGTTTTGTTCAATAGGGGTTACCAGGCTTTTCAAAAATGTCAAAAAATTTGGGATCGGATATATTCAAATAGACTCAATCAGCCGTTTTTGCAGAGGAACAAAATCTGAGATTTTCGAAATGATTTACGTAAAG
>JAIGNY010004016.1:515000-570371 GCA_020152595.1 Chiridota heheva | reverse complement strand
TTTGCTAAAGAACCTGAATTTACGTCGCCCTAACACACAAATTATCAAAGGAAGGATACTTACGAAAACTAGATTGTATCAACTTAGCACAAGACCTGCCTTAACTTCTTTCCGTATGTACGTAGAATACTAGAATAACACTAACTCTTAAATTTAATCGTCAAGTCGTTTATAATATCATAAACGCCCACTCGATAAGAGGCGACAAATTATGTTCAGCCACATCAAATGAATTATAGCTATATTTGCATATTTAACAAAATGGTATAGTCCTGAAAATTCAAGTATAGCATAGCATACAGCAAAGTTTAACGTTCCGAAAGCATTGAGTGCTGGGCATTATATCAAGACGGCCACGGCCTTTGATAACCAGTTGTAAACTCACTGGTTGTAGACCCACCGGGACTCGAACCCGGGACGTGCGGGTGAGAGGAAAACGCACTAACCACTACACCACGGAAGTATAGTTGATAGTGATATGGGTCAAAATAAGAACAAAGCGAATACTAGCAGAATTAATATAATATCAATTCTATATTCAAACAACATATTTACCTGGTTGAAAAATTGACCTGAGGTCAATCAGAACCCACAGCAACCCCGCATTGGGGTGAAAAAAAGCGATCAGCTGTGCTTGTTCACATGTCATACGTACCGCACACAGTAAATGCATACTGACTTGCCCACGTGTATCGCGCAAAGGTTTGTTTTCACTCCAGAAAAATGACGTCATCTCCCGGAGGTGACGGGGCACCAACCAAGTGAATATCGGTAAAACATTTATCATTGGTTCAACTTTTCTCATTTTTTTTTTTATAACATGAACGCATCCATGCCGGGTTCTCGATATTGGGAAATTACGTATAACTTAAAAATAGATTACAATTTGTTTTCATAAAGATTCATTCAAGTCTGCTCTACTAAAAACAAAAAACAGTAAGAAAGAAATGTGTATACGTTGAATGAACATGGCAAGAGAGACTAGAATCTAGCTATCACGTGTACTCTCCTTACAAAAATTGATTTACAAATAGTTATTCGAAAGATAGTTATAGCTGTACGAAAACTAAGTTTATAAAGAATAGATACATATTTGCATATAATAGCGATAGAATGTAGAATGTTAATCTATAGTTTAGCTTGACCAATGTAAACAAAAATGTTTATTTTTTGAAGACAAAAGTAACCATTATAATAATAATTATATCTTTTAACCAAGTAAGACATAATCGAATACAATGCAATTCATATCAGATAGAATATTAAATTACGACAGTTTTGAATGGGTTGTTATGAGTTAGAACTGATCATCTTGACATTTAAGGGAAATAATTCCCCAGCTTTGGACCTATGAAACGAACGGTTATGTTGAGGTATTGTTAATCTATACCTAGGCAGGCAAAGCTTATATAATTACAAGCAGGATAACAATGGACACTACCTCGCTCGCAAACCCTTGAACGAAAAACAGCAGGGAGATTTAAATGTTTCCACCATGTCCACTGGTGCATACAAATGCCTATTTGATACACGATAATTTAGTGAAATGAAAGAATGTTAAGTCTAGTAAACAAAGATAAAGCATGCTTAAGAGAATTTCGCATGTGACTAAACTGTAAAACAGGTTTCTTTTTGTGGCGGCTTAGAGGTATATCTAAACGAAATTGTCAGGTAAAGTCTTATATAATACTACAAACAATAAAATTACAATGGGCAAAATAAAGGTGTTTTATTGCAAAATGGTCAATTAAATGTCGATAAAAATATGCATGAGATTAAGCAACACTGAATAATGACATTTCATCATTAATGAAAAATAAACTTTTTAGTAAGATTTCGCTGCTGTAAACCGAACACGGTAATTGAAGTTTTATCACTATTTAGTGTGAATAATACACTTTAAACCAGAGTTGTTATTATCATTTACTTTCAACGGTGCCAAAAATGTTTGATGCTTCCAAACAAGAATGAAGAAAAGATTAATATCATCTGCATATAATATCTGATAAGAATTTAGTGCAGGCTTCAGGAATATTATTCGTGTATATAACAAATAAAGTTAAATCCATCCGAGCCATTAGGCCCACAGGGCCGGTGCTTACCCCCAGTTTCCATGGCGCAATCGGATTAATCATAAGACTCTCCCGCAGGGAGAGTAATCCATCGCAGGTTAACTCCCCAGCAATGCTGGTACTCAATATCACAGCCTTAGTGGAACTGGGGCAAGTGGGATAAAGTGCCTTGCCCAAGACTCGGCTGGGATTTGAGCCCGGTACTACTCGTTCCGATCACAGACTTCCAACTCCCAACCACTGATCTATTGTATTCCCTTAATATGATAAATAACAATGATTAAATTAATCAATTCTTTTACAAGATAATCTATTGGATGAATAAGATTAGAATTAACATCCCCATGATGTGATACTCTAATACGAGCACATGGGCGGGTTTGCTATGTGATCCAGCCTGTGTTTGTCGATTATGTAGGGAAATAAACTGTGCAAATTACGAAAGAGATATTATTAGCTTTTCTAGATTATTAGACTTTAATGAGTAGAGGCTCCAATTTACTTCAATTGAGATAATCAAATCGGGTCCTAACTTGAAAAATTTCTTCCTCAGTATAAACTAAGAGCGACGCCACCGCCATCACCGTTTCTGGAAGCGTGTTTCAACGTATAATCCATCATACAAGTAATAAAGGGGATAATGAGTAGTTTGATTGTTTATGTTTTTATGATGCTAATTACACAAAAATTGTTATTTAATGATTAAAATAAATTTTAGAGCCTTCCAATTTGCGAACAGATACCTTACCTTGGCATGCAAAAAGTGATTGATAAAAGAGTGCTTTAATGCTGTCATGTAAATAGTAACAACGCTTAGGTATGTGAGTGTTATTCATGCAATTTTATTACGGTGTAAACTTCATCTTGCAAAGAAAGATGACCATTATCTTGATACAGATTGTATGAAGTAGTGATCCTAGTTTGGGAGTGCGATGGCACATGGGGCTGGTTATGACATGAAGGATCAATGGTGTGGTGTCTTAGGCTGTTCTTCCCATGTGCTTACCAACATGCATATGTAGCTTCCACATGCGAGCTATGAAGGTTTTCACCATTCTTGTTAACAGTGCTGTGCTTATTTCCTTGAAACAGAACAGTAATCAACTACACAACGAATGGCGAAATGACAACGATGGTGTACCTAAAATGGTGAGCACAAAATATCATCAATGTTCGTTCATAACATATGGGCCATTTCTAACATGTTATGAAAACAAAATACTATGAAAGCTATGGACTTCAAATAAATTGATGGTAATGATATCGAACGCATGTATATTTAATCTTTTTTCCAGCATAATCTATGACATAAAAACTTCATCATAAATTCAGCGAGAAAAATAACATGAAATACCATACAAGCTACCAAGTTTAGATATTGTGGGATGGTCTCGGGTGGGTTAAAGTTGTGTCCCACACATGTTGGATTATGCATCTTCTTCATAGTCTATAGCATTTTAGTGGTCGCTCCTAGTAATTTGAACCATCTCAAATTTCAACTCTCCATCGTTAAATGACATAAAACTTAGATGAAGATGATTCAATTGATTTCGAATCAAAAGCATGACTGACCATTAAGGCGAAATAACGAGGCCTACAAATTGCAATGTCTTGCATTTTTGTGACCAAACGTTATTCACCCTCAGAAACATACAGACTGTTACACAGCAAATCTAACCGTGATAGATTTCAGGCATGACAACACAAATCAGTCGTTCTGGTAAAATTCTCGTAAAAGATACAGAGTTTGTTATTTTACCAGAGGTGCCCTGTGAAAAACGAAAACCAATATAACAATTTTAGTGCCCTTATAGTTTTTGCACTATAGGTAACCTAGGTCCATCTAGCCACTGCACGCGTTTGCTTTGGTAACAGTGGGTTAGAATTAATTATCTTGCAAACAAGAAACGTAGCTCTTCTGACAGTGGTGAAGCGCATCCCTAAATTCTATGAAGGATATATATCATTGACGGGCGAAAAATATATTCAGATTATCCTTTTACCAACCTGCTGTACCCAGTTTGAAGATATGTGCATATGTTGTTGTTTGTTGCTCTCTTGTAATTTGCAATGACGCCACCTCAAAATTCATTTTGATTTTTTAATAGGTGGCGACGTTTCTTAGCCATCAACGTCATTACCGTTGCATTTTATATAATCATCATCTCAGGTTGGCTCATTGCATGATCTTAGCTTTCTGCAAACATTACCAGTGTTACTTAGCCAGTTTCACAATCACAGACATATTTCACAGGTGTATAGACCTAAATTGTCTGAAAGATTTTTGAAAGAGTATTTTTAATTTTGAAAACGGTACTTTTAGTTTTCGAGTCATGGCTAATCAGATTAATTATTATGCTGAGAAATTATTTGCTGAGAAAGCATTCATTTTGACTATTTTCTTTATTAGTTGAATTGTGTTAAATGAGGTTGGCCTTTCGATTACTTGCTACCGGCAAGGACCGGCTGGAAGGTGAGTGGCACTCCCCCTGCCTGCCCTTACTCCACTGTGTGGTTCCTTTATCTACCGAATACGTGCACCCATCCGTTTGGTAAGCTAGGCCTGATGATCCCCAGCACTTGCTAGAATCACTACTTCATGCGCATATCTCATTAGCTTTTTTTAATTTAAAATACGAAACGGAAAATAACGAATGTATTTATGCAAATTCTTCCATTTCCAGTAGTGAACAAATGATACAAGAGACATGATTGATTATAAAATATTGTCAAACAATGAATACACTTACTGAAAACCATCAGTTTTATACATACACCAAAGTTTCTCTTATCAGTGTATAAACCGGAGAAGAGGTAAATCGATTCATCGGCAAGACTTTCTATACACCCACATTTTAAGATCCGCCCTTCAGTCGCAACTCTATTTCTATAGCTCTTGGTATTTAAAGATAATGTAACAGACTGACCGGCCTGTCTGCCAACTGTGATGTAGCGGTTATCATACATGTCTACAGACCACGAGGCCCTAGGTTCAAGCCTGGGTTGGTTAGACACGCCAGTGCACCACAACTAGTTATCAAAGGCCGTGGATATTGACTTGGTTGTCGATATTATGTCTGTCCGTACGTCGTACCTGTGTTCTCGTCCGGGTCGTATTAAGCGTTTTGTGATAGCATTGTTACTATCATAGCCGGATACGCAGGCGATGACCCCGTCATTGTAATCGTGTGTTCACTCGACTGACCGATCTTCGTTGAGTTTTTAGCCTGATTGAACAATCAGGCTATTGCATTCTAAATGAGGAAGCGAATCTTCGTTCGTTCGGCTGCTCGTTTATTTCTATTCGTGTAGACGTCGTCTACCCGAAAATGTCCCGGTTCTGTGCGTCTTGGTATTCTAGTAATCTCGTTTGTTCGGGCTGTTTTGGAGTCTTGGCAAAAAATCTATAAATAGGTTCGACATATTATGTAAATGACATACTTTAGCGTGAGATTGTAAAAATTTGTTTTGTTTATACTTTCTTTTGCAAAAGGTCTGAAAGTACAGCTTATTGTCTGTAATTCGTAGTATTTGATATTCTTCTTTTTATCTGTTGTGTCGTTATAAATACATTCTTTCAATGTTAGAAGATGTTTGAATTATTGGTAAATATGTGAATTTTAGTTTTCCTTAAATCGATCGAGGCTAACGTATAATCTATTTGACACATTGTGTGGAGTATGATCGAAGGAAGAAAAGTCGATAAATTAGAAGTGAATTGTAAGTATTGTGTCCATATGCCAAGTTGTTAAAAAGTAAACTACCAAAATTTGCACAATTTTTAAGTGCAAAAACGCAAACGGATTGGGTGAATGAGCTATTCAGAGTACGTAGGCCTGTTGACTAAACGTCAAGCGACAGATCTGCATTGATAGATAAAACTTTATATTTCCATTAGACGTAAAAAAAGTAGATGTTGTTGCAAACACTTTAATTTGATTATGGTTAACAAAATATTACTTGCGAAACAGTAAGAATTTCATGCCGACTACGCAAGCTTTGTACTGCAGAACCGTGTAAGGGTTGTAAGCCTTATCCTTCTTTCTTGTCTGCAAGCGGTTCAAATTCCAAAGGAACGACATCCCTTCATTATGAGAATGTTCTTCATTTATTTCCAAATCATCTTTATCATAGCTTGAACTTGAAGATGACAAATTAAGATCTGAACAGCCCGAAAAACTTTCTCAATCAGATGCTATTTGTACATGGTTAGTATGTATGTGATGCATTGTCTACAAAAAGCAGTCCCTGAAATGACGTAGCAAACTGTTATAACGTCACAAATCCCTTTCAACTTCTTTTCGGAACAAGCAATAAATGATTAATTTCTAAGTCCTTTTTCATCATGAAAATGAACTTAATTCCAGGTTTTCTTGACGGATTATTGAATATAGGGATATGAAAAATCCAATAACAGGTTTAATTTTAATTCAATTTTATATCCAAAACATAAAAGTTTGCAAGATTTAAAGCGGACTTAGAATTTGTCAATCTGGAGATCATTAAAAATGGGGCGGCTACGTTTATTTTCTACCCATCTCTTTAATTAATCCCACCTGTAGAGTAATTAAGGCCTATCATGGATTCTACAGTTTGAACTTCTCTACATTTCCCTCTAAGATCTAAACAACTATACAAATTGGAGTTTCAGACCTTATATCGAATGAACATAGATTTTTTTCGTCTACTGCTTCTTACACTGACAGTCTGATCTTCAATCACTGACGTTCTAGTTTACTAGTCTACTCCCCTCTTTCCCTCTCTTCTTTTGTGATTTGAAATGATTACACAGCGTTACATATTACACACGATACCGTTAGAAAGGAATTACACTGGATGGTGTTCACCTACTAATGTCATACAGAGCAAGTCCCATGGCTTAAAGGGTGGATGCTATATTTTATATTTTCCGAATTCTGAGTCTAGTTTGAAAATTCAAGCAGTTAAGAGGGTGTTACTCTTTTTTATTCGCTTGTTTAAAATTGGATTAAAATAGGCAAATACAGAAATATACTGACTCAATAACCGAAATTGTAATTGTATACTAGCTTGCATCAAGCATAGCGTTATCGAACGTCTTGTTTTTTTTAATCTAAAGCTAATCGCTAAACTATGAAACAATGCAGTGGATTAATCAATACTCTTATTTCATTCGTGGTATAAATCAAAGGAAAGCATGCCATTACTAATATAAATGCTGTGCTCATTTCTTGGTAATAGACTATGCCCGGCATGATGATTCCTATTTCTAAACGTTACAGTTACTCGTACACGTATTCTTCAGCTACGACTTTTTACTTCCAAAGTATTCTTAGCCTTAAAATGTGATACTCGTCATTAAAAGAAATTCATAGTGTTCATTGCTTAAACTTGTACAAAACTGTTGGAGCAATGCAGCCTTATGAGAACTACATATGTTATAGTGTTATTATGTTTCTTTAATGTGTTTTTTTTCCGAGAATTTGTATTCCTTACCCCCTCCCCCTTTTCAATGTTGAATTTGTTTCTGTCTTAACGTCATTTCCGTAAAAATCATTTACAAAGTACAACACTGAACGGGGAAGGGAGGAAGGTTAATATAGTGAGGTAGGTGAGGAGGACACTAGCGGCATCAATGAAATTATAGCAATGTCCTTAAAATTTTCAAATATTAATTATAAATGAAAGAATAGGAATTGAAGAAGCAATAGAAAAAATCCAGCATTTATGATCTCTAAATGTGAAATAATTTACAATAAAAAGCAGGCTCTTAAAGTTTCAACGAGTTTTGTCCAAGATTATAGGTCTTCTTCATACGCATTTCTTATTAGTTCTTTGATTTTAAAATCCACATTGACAAACAATGAATATTTTTGTGCAAATCATTTCACATTCAGTAGTAAAACAAATGATTAAACTTAATGATATAAAAGAGACGACATTTGATTATTAGCGACATTATAATTGATACTCATCAGCGTCACACACACACACACATACACACCCACGCACACACACAACACACACACACACCCACACACCCACATCAGAAAAAAGTATCTTTTGTTAGTTCATTCACTGGTACATTGATTGATTGGCCAGATTATAAATCACTCAGGATTAGACAACTAAACTTATGATTTTTTTCCAATTTCTGCACTATATTTAAAATAATGCCGGTTTAGACGGTATGCCTATAACTGATCTAAATAAGAATAAGAAATACTAACAAGATAAACCATTTTTATCTGCGTGGTTCAGCTTTCTGGTAGATTAATAAATTACATAATACATGTGCCGCTGGAGAGAAGATACCGTCGAAGGTACCCGATCTGCCAATGTCAAATAATGCACGTTCGTGTAAGCACTGGTGAGATTAATATTGAAATGTGTGAAAATTAACACAAACCCCATGTAGGTCCTATATAATCAAACACTAAAACCGATCATTAGAAATTTTCGATTAGTTTTACATCTATTTCCAATTTGATCCAAATAGATATTTATACAGAAAATACTGACTCTCTAACCAAACTTGTATTTGTATACTCGCTTACATTAGACATTAACGTTATCTAATATCTTGTCGTATAATTTAAAGGAAAAGTATAGTCCCATGATTACAATCAGGAATGAGCGCCGCCGTACTTGTAACGTCACTTCCGGTTTTCAATTTTCCTTGTTGGTCGCAAAAAATCTGCAATGTTATCTATCACACATCCGCCGGACCGAACATAGGGGCATACATTTCTTATCGATAACATCAGAGATTTCTTGCAATGAGTCAGGAAAATTGAACACTAGAAGTGACGTTATCAGCTAGCACGTTGACGTTCACTTCCGAATTCATTTATGAAACAAAACCTTTCCTTTAAGACGATTTGCTAAACTGCACAATGCATTGGATTAATACATACTTTCTGTCTTCCTTAATTAGAGACTTCATTCGTGGTATACATAAAAAGAAAACATGCCATTACTTATATAAATGTCACAAATATACTCAATTCTTGGTAATAGATCATACCCGACATGATGAGACCGATTCCTGAAAATGACTACTCCTGCACGTATTCTTGAGCTACGATTTCTTACTTTCAAAGTGTACTTAGCTGCTTAGCTTTAGAATATGATCCTGTTAATTAAAAGGATTAACAATATTGATTTGTAGAAAAAGGAAAAACATTTTCCTTTGCTTTACACTTGAAATTCAGACACTCGCCGCATTCAAACGGAAATATCTGACCGAGGAAATGATGTATTAGATTCAGTCATTGGAATACGTTTTATCAAAGACGCTTTTAACCCTTTTCATCAGTTGCATGCAGTCAGAAGTTTTAATTGACTCCTTATGTCAAAAAGTAATTCTGGCTACCTGCCGAAACCACTCCGTTTTCTAATATCGATCGAATTCTGTTTGTTTCACACTTTTTAAGATTGCATCACACAAAATTGACTGTAAACCTGCAAAGTAGGAAATAAGCTCAATAAGCAAGTAAATTCTCCTCGGATTGATTGAAGGCAGATTTAAATTTTTGGCATAGAAATTTTCAGTAATGGGCTAATTGTTGGATGTTTTCTGTTTCCAAGAAATTGGGGAGCGTTTGTGTTTTTTTCTGTATTTTAATTTAATCGAGATCACGATGATGAACACATATTGTCAAAATCGGAGAAAATGAAGGGTAGGGGGAAGGGGCGAAAGTAACCAGAGGGGTAACAAGAGATAAAAAGCACATGGCTTTCATTATTGACAAAATTGTTCGAGAACATTTAATGATAAAGATATTCAGGATTACGTATATCTTAGTCTGTTAGTTCTGGTAATATTTTAGAGCAAACTGTTATACATAGGACATAATACCACTATTTTTGGTCCGCAATAAAAAACAATAATGATTATAAACTCAGTTTGAAAGAAACGTCTTTTAACTCCTGCCATGAAATAGGAATTTAAGGGTAGATTCCTCACAGCTGAAGGGATTTGGATTAACGGAATCGATATAGAGAACTTTTCTTGAACCGAACTACCGTTTTTATGTCCCATGCGGGTAATTTTTACGTTCATTGCGGGTAATTTTTACAAACATTTGAAGTAACAAGTGTATAGGACACAAAGGTGCGTCATGGGTAATGTTGCTTAGTTATGACGACCTCCATTTGATCAAAATCCTTCATTTTATCGATATGTGTGATCCGTAAGTTTAAACTTTCTCCCGAATTAAGTAAAAGTCGTTGATTGAATGTTACTCCTTCTATGGCAAAGGTTTTTGCAATAATCCGAACAGGCCGAGTAATTTCTTTTTCAGTGCCTATGGCCCCATATCTTAATTCTACCGTTGTTTGCTTTTTCCACAACATACAACATTAAATGTGATTAAAACAGTTGTTTAAAGAGAAAAGCGTCGAGACTGCTCAAAATTTAGTTTATAATGCACCTTTTAGGGATCATGTTGTAGAACATTAAATTAGCACAATCGGAAGAACCGCATTCACGGCTTTTACAAGTTCACGATTGTATAAAAGATTTCAGGTTTCAGGAAATTATTGTAGACATAAGTGTATTCGTCCCGTCTACTCGTTGCAAAATTATGTGGCAGAGTATATGCTGCTTCTCTTTGTCTTTGCCAATTTTTATATAACGTGGTTGGTAACATAGATATGAACTTCAGGCTTTGTAATTCTGATTTATATGCACCTTTAATCAACAGTAATAAGATGTGGCCAAGTCTCGGATGCCCATACCCCACATGCCCTACTACAAGTCTTACTTATGCCCGTAGCCAGAATGGCGCCCGGGGGTGTGAAGGCTGTTCCCCCTTAGCGTGAACCAAACGATACAACATATAACAACCAAACATGGAAAATTAGTCAAGTGCTCGCTCTTAAAATGTTTATGCCCCCTTCGAGAAAAACATCCTGGCTAATAGCCTGACCGTAATCACAAAAAGCATGGGCCAATGTTAAAGGGATAAGTGTCTCACTTCAAGCTGTTGATGTTTTCACAACTTATTAATACAATTGAAAAGATACAAAACCCCACCAATTAATACATTATCAGTTGATGACAACAGAGCAAGGAAATAAAAAATAAAAATAAAAATTGTCGTAGATTCTAATATATTTGATTTTACCTTTCATGCTTTAAATTTCGTGAAAGTTTGGTATCGATTTTAGTTTCTGCAATTGCAGATGCCATAATGGATATGATTTGCAAGGATTTACATGCAGCCTGGCAAGTAAACAAGCTGAAAATGATTCAGCAAATAAACGCATCCAGCACCTTGAATGAGAATTGTCGTCTATTAATGGACCCTAGAGGAACATGAGTAGTTTTCAAGGCCTGATTGCCTACGCATCCACGGTATCCCGGAGGCACCTAATGAGTCCACTGATGACTTGATAGAAATGGCATATGAAGAATTAGATGTTTAATATAATCACCAGCAGAATCGACAGCTGCCATGCCACCACACGACCACAAGACCCCTCCCCACCCTTCAGAAACCAAGGCCAATCATCCTGAAATTTTCAACGTACAATGCACGTAACAATTTCTTCCTGTCCAGAACCAAATTAAAGGGTGCCAACATTTTTCATTAACGAGGACCTGACACGGAACAAGCAACTACTATTTGCAGAGGCTTGTAGACTTGAAAAGGTCTCACGCTGTTGGACATTAGACAGAAGAATACAACGGTAATGGGCGTAAATGTAATTTTAACAAGATATCGGACATGGAGAAACTTTAATTGACAGTAAATATCAGAACATCAAATAAGTCGCTATTGTCTCCTGGTTCTTATAAAATACCGCTTTGTGCTGTTTCTGCACATTATCTTCCTGATCTTTATGCCTATTATACTTGTAATCCTCTCATCGCAACTCAATACTGAACTCTCCCTGGAATACCAGCCACTTCAAACTTTTCAACATACTAAAGCTGTTAATAACGTCTTAGGAGAGTCAAGACCACACCAACCCTCTTCTTTGTATTGTATTTGTTGATTCTATGTAATTTTCAGGCCTTTTGTATCCCTATTTGTTTTTGTTTTTTGTGTTATTTTCTATTACATCCCTCACAGCATACATGCATTTGCATGGTTGTCTGAACCGCTATTGTTGTATTTGCTTAAACAAAATCATAGATAATCGGAATACTTCTGGTAAATGTATGACATGTAACGATTCTATACGATTTAATGATAATTGTTTGGGTTCTAGAATTACAGCACCTGACCTAAATTGTTTTATATGTGAGACGAATGCGGCTCCTAATTCAATCGATCATAGCCACCTCCCTGCTGATTTAAACGGTCCAGATACAAACTTTCGTGGATATACTAATGTCTCAAAGTACCGTTATCATACAAACGATTTCTAAATTAATATATCTCCTGAAATCTGGAAGGACAACTTTCTTTTTACCATATCAATGCTAGATCCCTTAACTCCGATTTGGATCTTTCCAGTTGTCAATGAATTCAATTTCCAACCATTTCTCGATAATGGGCATAACTGAGACTTAGTTTAATGATACTCACACAATTTTTCTTTACATGCTATCCCTGGTTATAATGTAGAACATTGTTCTAGGGTTGGAAGGAGAGGGGGTAGCTTTATACCTAAATGTTAATATTTCTTACAAAATTCGAAGTGATTTAAGTGTTTCTAAAGAAGGTGTTCTTGAATCCTTTTTTTAATATTTTATTGAAGCTGTTGTCGACAAGAAAAAAAAAATTGTCGGCGTAATTTACTGTTCCAAAGGTGTGACCAATGATGATATAAACTATCTGAGTACAACTTTTTATTCATTAGGTAATGTAGGTACTGACGTTTATACCATTGGTGATTTTAACTGCAATCTTATCTATTCACATGAAAATGTTCATGATTTTTGTAATATAATCTCCTCAAATTCTTTTACATCTCTTCATAGTCTGCCAACCAGAATTACCACAAATACTGCGTCTCAGGCCCTGCCTCCCTGGTGTAATCACTGATAACATTTCCGATCATTTCCCCATTTTTGCTTTAGTTGATCAGCCTTTAGATAATAGTGTTTTTGATATCCCACTTTACTACCGCCTAATTACTTCTGATAAGATTACTAGATTTCAGTCTTTATTACACAATGAGTGTTGTGCAGGTATGTATAATTAAGATTCACCTGATATGATACACCTGCTATGATATACTTATAAACTGTTTTACAAAGTATTATGTTATTTGCTTCCCTGTAAAACTACAAACATCTGATCATTCCAACAAAGATTGGATAACATCTGCAATTAAAAGGTCGTGTATTACCAAGGGGAAATTATATAAGAAGTATCTTAGATACCGCACAGATGAATGTTATCATGAGTATAAAGTGTATTGCAATCGGCTTACCTCGGCTATAAGGTGTGTTTATTAATACTGGTAATGATGTGAAGGGTATGTGGAGAAATATTAATCATCTTATTCGTAGTACAAATTGATATTTAGTCCAGATTGAAGAGATGTCGATTAATAACAATTTGACTACTGATCAAAAAAAAAAACTGTAATAAAATGTATTTAATGATTATTTTATCAATATTGGATCTAAGCTAAATAGTGATATTCCTGTATCCTCTCACAAGCACTACAAAGATTATTTATCACCTTCAACATCAAGTTCGTTATTTCTTTCATCTGTCACTGAAAAGGGAATTCTTGACTTCATCTCTTCACTTAAAATTTTAGCCCCTGGTTATGATGAGATTTCTAAGAAAGCACTTAAAGCCGTTGCCCCTTTTTTTGTTGTGAACCTCTTGCTAACATTTTCAATTCTTCAATCACTAAAGGTATTGTTTCCAGTGGGCTAAAGACTGCAAGAGTTATGTATATGAATTAGACGAGTGTTAATCCAGCCCCTGTCAACAATCAGACAACTATCGACCTATATCCATTCTCCCTGTATTTTCAAAAGTTCTTGAAATGATAATGTACAAAAGAGTTTATGATTTTCTTGTAGCTAGCAATATCTGATAAGACTATAAATTTGGTTTTCTTCCGGGATTAACAGCTCAGGCTGTGCTTCATCAAATTGACAAAATAGCCCAAGCTTTCGAAGTCAATCAATTTGTTTGTGGGACTTTCCTTGATTGACCCAAAGCGTGTAATACGCTACAGTATGACATCCTCTTAGCCAAACTAGAAAAATATGGTGTTCGTGGCACAGCTTTAAAGTGGTTTTGTTATTATTTAAGTAATAGGAAAGAGTATGTTTTTCTTGGTAACGTAAAGTCTTGTTTGGACTCAATGATATGTGGAGTACCACAGGATCTATTTTAGGGCCTCTTCGTTTTTACTACATGCGTTAGTTCCTTCACACACCCATTAATAAACTGCATATGATATTATTCGCCGATGATACAATTTGCTTTTATTTGGCCCCAACATATTTAATCTTACAAATACTGTAGAAAAAGAGTTTGTTAACGTTTTACTCTTGGTTCTGTGTCAATAAGTTCTCGTTGAATATCAAGAAAACCACTTGTATTATTTCAAGTTATATAAATAAAAATACAGGATAATGCTAAGAATTCAATTTGCTTGAATAACTTTTAAATTCCCTTTTCAAATATATTTGTAGGTGTATAAACAAGGGTTTAACCTGGCGTGAGCATATTCAGTATATTTCTCAAAAAGTATCTAAAGCTGTAGGTATTCTTATTAAACTTAAAGGTATTTTGCCTTTTTATATATTAAAGACAATATATGATGTACTTACCCCCGCCTCCCCTCTCTTCCCTATACCTTTCTTACTGTAATATTGCTTGGAGTAGAACTTACGTCACAAGGCTAAATCTTCTTCGTATACTTCAGAATAAAGCTATTCGTTTCATCTTCATTAAAGGATTAGTTCAGTGGTAAAGCAAGCCTATCTTATATGAAAGAGGACTTAAAAAAAAAAAAAAAGCATTCAAAAAATCTTATTCCGCTAACAAGATATTTAAGTTTAGAGTTTGAATCATTTGTATAGATACGACTGCAAACAGACTAGTTGTGATGTCATTGCCTCAGATTCCTCAAAGTCTTAATGTATTCTATCATATTTTGTCTCCGTTTTTGTGGCTAATAAACCATGGGATATGTCAAAAAAGTAGTAAAATTTAATCTAGGAAGGGTATTTATAATATACCACCTGAAGAACGTTTAAAGAAAAATGATTTAAAAAGTAACAAAAAAAATACACTTTCTTTAAAATACATAAAGCTTTTGAGGAATCTGAGACTGCAACATCACATCTAGTCTGATTTCAGTCGTTTCTACAGAAATGATACCAAACTTTAAACTTGAATATCTCTTTAACGGAATAAGATTTTTGAATGCTATCTTTATATTTTTTTTCTCTCGAAATTCTCTTTCATATAAGATGAACATGCTTGCCCACTGAAATAATCCTTTAAAGATTTCATTTTCACGCCCCACCTCTTTACTTAAATCTTAATTGTTTGAGTTTATTTGACTTGCATAGGTATCAGATATGTATTTTTATCTTTCATTGGTTAGACTATAATCTTTCCCAAAACGTTTAAAACATGTTTTCTTTCCGCAAAACTACTCACTTATATAATACTAGATATTCTGACAACCTATCACTCCCCTTTTTAAAACTGTTACTTTCACAACACACCATCCGTTTCAATGGCCCAAAGGTTTGAAATAACATCTCGCTTATCCTTAGAAACATTGATTCGATTACCTTTTTCAAAAAGAAACTTATCTTATAATAACACTTCGTTACTATGCCTGTATGACCATTTTTTCCATTGTTGTATTATATTACTTTCGTTTTCCCTCTCTTTTTCGTTTTCCCCTTAACTGTTTGCTTTAAATGTTTTTTTTAATATAATTTTTCTTGCAGGGAAACGCACAATCATAAGTTCTAATGAACTTCCCGTATACTTTCCCTTAGTCACTTTTCATATCATTCTAAATGTATATATATAAATTCTGCATTTCACTATGTTTAATTCATAATGTTGTCTCTGAAATTATGTACACATAAATGTAAATTGTAAATAACGAAAAGATGACTTAAATGAATGTTGATGAAATTGAAATTTGACTTTGAGAACTACATTCGTTTACCTTGGAATAATTTGTAAATATATCAAGCTGTACAAATTTCATTTTGATATTTAGGGGGAAATTAAGAAGTTTTGATTGGTCAACCTTGACTGGAATTAATTAATTCCTTAGGTGCTAAGAGGCTGAACCGGTCAATGTTTGTTTGTATTAAACTTTCGAATTATACCGTCCAGGAGACGTCCTAATTAAAGGAACAAGTTTTCCCAGCAGTGTTGATCAAATGTTCTTATGACAGTGCTCAAAAACATTGAGTAACTAAACAATATGTCAAAAATACTTAACATCTTTTCGATGAAATGGTTTTGCTTTCATAAATATGCAACCTAAAGAACTGATAGTATTTTTACTAATATTATGTTATTATGAGGTTTAAAATTACTGTCAAGTTTCGCGCCAAAAATCCTAGTGTTTATTCCTTCCTTGCGTTTTGCCTTAATTTACAAAACGAAGCAGTAAGCACATGCAACTATAAAAACGGAGCGGATAAAACTTTAGCCATGAGTGAAATGTTAGTAAGTCACGTGCTTTAAAGGATTAGTTCAAAGAATCACACCAGCCCATCATATATGAAACAGAAAAAAATGGGAAGAAAGTATTTAAAAATCGTATTCCATTAAGGAGATATTTAAGTTTAAAGTTTAGTATCATTTGTGTAGAAACGACTGGAATCAGACTACTTGTGACGTCACTGCCTCGGATTCTTCAGTGTTTATGTATGATATCATATTTTTTCTGCTATTTTAGGCTTAAGAAACAATTGGATATGTCAGGAAAGTAGTAAAACAGAATGTAGTATGGTTAATTATAATTTACCACCTGAAGAAAGTCCGAGGAAAAATAATCCAAATAGTAAATCAGTTAATTCAAATACATTAACAATTGTTCAGAATGTGAATATGAGGGCGCCAACCTTCCATGGAAGACTTACTACGCCAGTCATTTCTACAAAATAAGACAGAACTATAAACTTGAAAGTTTTTTACCATTAAAAAAACAATCTTTCATATAAGATAAACTTCCTTGACATTCGAACTAATCTGTTAAAGCTCGCAGGGTAGTATATCCCTCCCAGATGTCTTTCATTTTTGAAATACATGTCACTACATATAAGGTGTTAACGCAATGGGATAGCAAAGAAATATGATAAATGGGGGGGGGGATTGCGTATTACAAGAGTTCCAGAAATTACAAGAAAGCTTTTGGTTCCTTATTTTAGGCACTCTCCTGGACTAATTAATCTTCTTAGCAATAAGTTGATCTTTTGAAAAACAACTTTTTTAACGATAACTAGAACTGATATTTAAGTGCATTGTGTCTGTGACAGTGAAATGGGCACGTGTACAGAACAACAAACAAAAACAGGTATTAGTATTTTCTATCTGAGACGCAAGTTACCTAACATCTTTTTAAAGTTACTTTTGCCTAAAAACAAGATTCACAAAAATACATAACAAACCTACAACTGTTCAAGGAGGTTTGTGCCTTACATTATCATGTACCAGGCGTATGGCCGATTCTACTCGTTATATTCAAGTTTTAATGTTTTTTTTCTGAAAAGATTTATGTACACATGTACTGTAATTCCTCACACATCATCTCCACCAACACAAGCATATAGTGCATTGTGCGTTATATTACTCCCAGAATATTCTCCCAGAATGTTATTGGTTGAATTCCGATCAAGGGTGCTTTTTAAATCTCCCGCCGCGTTACTCAGTTCCGCCCGTCTGTCAGGTGGATAACATAGCATATCACGCGGTTCATCATAATCTTCTATTTCAGCATAGCAGCTACTTACTGACGATGAAAACCCTAACCTCAGAGCCATTGGCCGAGTACACAATGCTGTCGTATTGTTTGAAACGGAGGGTCCGAGTTGATGGACGATGGGTGGGCGAATTGGTGTCGGCTTCAGCTCGTCGTATGCTGAACCGTTATCCTTTCCCTTTTTGTTCTCCATGAAACGCCCAGAAACCATCACCGTGATGAATAGCACAATTAAGAAAAGTAAAACCGTTCCCCAAATAAAAGATATATACAGCCTGCTGTCGTTTGTTTCCACTGGTGAATATCCCTTCGGGTGCCTTTTAAACTCCGTAATGTTAGATATGGATAAAGTCGTTTGCTTCTTTTCGATGACGTTTAAGAAAGTATGACTCTCTTTGGTCACCGAATTATAAACAGCAGAACATGTGAGGACTATTCGTCCTTGCTTGGATACTTGCATAGTTAACATTGATTGTCCACTAGACTCACTTATATCAATATGGCCGACTATCGTACGATCGGGGACCCGCCATACAACAGTAGCAGCTGGAACGTTTGCGTTGCACTTAACGCTCACTTTTTCATCAACAACGGAATCAATTTCTCTATGACTGACATATAATTGGAGTGACTCGACCACAAAGATGGGACCAATGTAGCATTGGTCTTTGTATTGAAAACTTGCACTTTCCCTCTTAGAAATGCAATGAAATATGGATCCATTTAAAGCAGTTGTGGTAGTTAAGACGTCACTGTAGTTTTCTACCATAGTGCTTGTTATCCTCTCTGATGAACCAATTTCGATCGCGGAATTGCTAATTTGAAGATTGATGGCTGGGTTTCCTATTTCACTAGTACAATTGAATTGAACTTTCTCTCCAGAAATATAGATAAGAGACTGTGTAGCAGTTTTACATTTTGGGTAAATTTTTGATGGATTAAACCAAATATCCAACTGCGTTGACTTAACTATTATACCATCAATACAATTATACTGCAGGCCTTTGGCACGTGAGATGTTAATGAAAGCAACTGAGTGCAAAACGGAATCATTCTTGAGAGAAACCAATGTATAATTATATCGTCTCTCTGAGATAAGTTGTGATAACGTGGGAGAGTAAATTGTTCCTGTTTCGTCCGCAATAAGAGCAGAAATCGATGCTTCACAAATCAAAGTCACATTTTCTCCTTCCTTTCTTGTATATTTCGAAGTTCTTGGTCGCATCATGACTTGTCCTATGGTGCAGTCGAAAACCAATGCACACACAGTGAAGACTATTAGACACATGTTTTCCAACATTTTATAAAAAAAAATCAGTTTTTTTAAAGAAATGCAAACATAAACAGATTCGTTTATGGATTAATATTCTTCCAGCGCAATACCTTTCTCGAAGTGTTTAAGATCGTTAATATCATCAAGTATTTTCCAGAAAGCTCAAGCTTATTCAATCATGACACTTGAAAAGTTAACAATGTAATTGTGTGTGAGCAAGTGCTTGATGCAGAATAATGAGATAATCAACCAATAAGCGTTCGTTTACATGCCTCCCAGTAAAGCGAGACTTCACGGCTAATTATCTTCCTAAATAACAAATTCCGGGGTAAAGACGAACAAATATTTTTGAATTCTTAATAAAGAAAAATAACCAGAAAAATCGCTGACTCGAGAGATTGGATAACCGATCACCTGATATAAAAGCAATAATTTTAATATATAATGAAAGATACTCTTAAAGAGCTTGCGATCTTCTATTTCTTTTTATTTATTTTAAACGTTATAGCTTTAGAAATGATATTCGGGTTAAGCGGATATGTTATATTTTTCCTTAATTGAATCTGAAAAACTTGTCAATTAACAATTTCTGCATAAAAGTATGAAAAATTTAATATTATCCATGCGGTTTGTATTGTCATGAGAAATATACCATGGATATAAATAAGTGTCCAGTACACATCGATTGTGCTGCTATTCAAGTGAAAACGTTTTAGCGTGGATGTTTCAATGAAGGCGGCTAGCTGTAGAATTGGTTTCACAATTTCAACCAAAACGCACACCAATAACAACAAAGAGCACATCTAGACTGGCCAATGCTCAAAAGTCCCGTCCTATTTGGAGTTTCTCGTTGTCCATATCTTAGGGGGAAAAATAAAAAATACAACAATCTGTGGGGAATAACTTGTTTATTGCTAAACTAAAAAGTTCCACCAAAATTTCTTGCACGTTAAGGAATAATTAACAAAAACATGTTAACCGGATATAAAGGGCGCCCTCTACTATGAAAATGTTTTTTTTTTCTTTTTGCCATCTAGATGACCAAGACTGCTGCCAATTCACTGATGTTGTGACTTAGGCCACAGGACAAAGTGATGGCACTAATTCAAATGCAATCATTGAGTAATTCTTCTTTCAAATGACACAAAAATATATAATCTTTGAATATAGAAAGAAAGAATATCATTACGGTCAATGGGAAGAATAATTATTTTACAGTCTTTGTCTTACTCATGTTTAATCTGCTAAATATAAAAACCTGAGTGGCTATTAATGTTGTAAACAAAGACATTTTGATCAACATATTGGGGAAGGAATAAGCAACCACTGACAAAAAGATACAAATTCAGGATTTTCGAAGACTTTAAACAGTATGTTGAAGTTGTAAGAAATTATTGTATTTGCAATCATTTGTCTTCTCGTGATTTTTGTTTCAAAAGACTATTCCATTTTATTAAATGAATGATAGCCTTTTCTAACATACTAACTGGGGGATATCCCCATTCCTTTTGATTACCACTCCCTGCAATGGTGAGGGTTTAACCATATGAAATATCCCTATCAATAAGAAATGAATATATTGTATGTAAATTCTAATAATGAGTCACTAAATTTGGGCCAACGACTGATTTAACCATTTAAGGGCTTGTAATTTGAATTTTTTTTAAAGAATTTCAAATAAGGTAGTCACATCATTGTATAGGTTTGTCAATTCAGTTTAATCCCTGTTTCATATGCTAGACTACAGGATCCAAAAAGCGGATAAGTCAATGCCACATACAGTACAGTATATGACAACCAGTCGAGAAGTGCACGACTACAGGAGTACCTTAAAAAAGGAAACATTAAATTCTTTGGACATATATTATTATCTAAAAACAAAAAAAAACATAAAATGGTATTAATTTATTACAGGCCCGTAGCCGTGGTTGGGTGGGGGTGCGCAAAAGGGAGGGGGGGACTCGTCTGAGCAAACGAACCGACTTTTGCTGAGAAAGTGCAAATTTACACATATAATAAGCACCGGAATTTCAAGGTTTGTTGCCTTTTTATACAAAAACAAACACCCCCTTTACAATTCCTGAACCTCTTTTGTTGAAAAAGCCTCCTTTTGAAATCTAAAAAAATAAAACACCTGGAAATACATTGCCCTTTTATACGAAAAACGAACCCCTTTTCGAATTCCATGGTTACGGGCCAGTAATAGTTATGTTTTCTGCCACAAATAACCCCTTGAATTGTTAAAAGGGTCATCCAGTAATGGCTGGTATTATTGAATAAACTCGATTGGCTCAATGGAGGATATTCGAACACACCCCTTGTACATGTGATGGTAATAAAAACCTTCGATATGAATCTTAAAATCAACCAAAATCATTTCTTATGAAGAAATGTTTCAACCACACAACTATTACAAATTGTACCTGTGTTATTTAAACAAAAGACTCCCTCACTTTTCAACCCAGAACTTAAAAATCAGATAAGTCTGTTTAAGATTCCTTAATAATCCAATTCTTATGTTTTCATACCGATATCAGAAACATCAAATTTTGATTGATAGCCTAGTATATAAAAAAAAATAACATTTACAAAAATATCAACAGAAGGTTCTTTGCCTTTTGTGTGCAACTGATACTTAAAATCAAATTAGCTAGAATGGCTCCAATTAATGAGGTAGCATGGATAGGGATTTGTTGGATACCATTGTTTAGTAATAAACAAATATAGATTATTATTTGATATCTATCAAATAATAAAGCGATATCAGAAATTTCTCATTCAGATCTGAAACGTCTGAAGATTTGTTACACAACAAGGCAAAACACACATTTTACAAATTATGTAGTTGTTTTATATTCATTAAATCTTTTATCGTACAATGTCATAACGGTAATACAACAAAGACTATGTTTGCCAAAACTCAAAAGTATTCTCTCCTCAAACTTGCTTCCACAAAGTTGTAAACTTCATAATGGTATAGGTCAGTCCATTGAATTTGAAAGGAAAACAAGTAACGTTATTTGTTCCTGGAACTTATCACTTCTTCCACAGAGAGGTATATGAAGAGGATGAATTGTACCTTCAGGAGAAACAAGCACGACTTGTTAATACAATTATCAAAGCTAACTTAATGCTCAGATTACCCACAGCATGAACTCTTGACTACAAAAGTGCAGAATAGAGACCATCAGCCCACAGTCTAATCAATCAACCCAACACTCTCGCTACTTTTGGAGCATACAGAGATGAAGCATTTGTTTTACTTTCGAAAAGGAATGCATACTTTTGAAAAGGAATGCATACTTACGAAAAAATGCCCTTTGTAAACTTTTGATGAAAAATCCGAAATAGCACATAATGGCATATTGTACCGTTTTGAGGGAGGCGTTTCCCTCCTTTGCAAGATATTTCCTTTGGTCGCAACTCCATTCCTATTTTAGCGGCCTGGGCCATTCAATCCATTGTATGGAGGATATAGTGACACGTTGACTAGACTGTAAAGTTTTGTCTTTTTTGGTTTGTACGGCAGCAGTCTAAGTTTAAATGATTACATAACGTAATATACACGCAACCTTTGGAAGGAAATGACCTTGGGTGGTGATCAACGTACCAATGGCATACAGAGCACCAAATCACTAAAGGGCGAATCTTAAAATGCTGAATGTGCGGTCAACGTATTTATATCTCCTTGTTTTAAAGTTAGCGTATACTATTTTCTGTGCCTTTTGGTGCTAAACTTTTAAAAACTAGGATTGTACTGCTACAGTGAAGTATTTTGTCAAATGACTTCTATGCAAACAAAGTAACCATACCAAATTCTTCTCCACGAAACATTTCCTACAAAATTACACTGTGTTTGAAATTTGCTGTTAATGAGGCTCAAAATTCAAGGCTATAAAACTAAGCAAGTGTAAATGAATTTGCTGGAAAATGTCTGAGACTTTTGTAATTTGAGTAGCCTCCAGTAAATTCAAATTTGTCGTTTGTAGCTTCACGTTTGAGTAACAAATTCATCGACAATTATACTGAGTTATAACTCTTTGTTGTTTTGCAGTAGATAAAGATACCTTCAAGAAATTAAATCATCACACCGTATGGAAGTATTGCAAAATCATATCATCCATTTTCTGCATGAAGTGCTATTTTATACTTCCTGGGGTGATATTTATGTAGGTTTGCTTAGTCGAACAAATGCCAGATTAAACAACTTGGAAGTTGTTGAATTTGTAAGCTTAAGAATATGCAACTATTTAACCGTTTTCTAAGATACTTCACAAAGAACTAGCTGAGCGGTCACTTTGTGAATCAAATGCTAAAATAAGTTAGCGATGAAAAATATCATATGCCCGTATGATAGAGGTCAAAAAAGTATTGTAAGCACTAACCCTTTAGGTGACATGGTCGCCACTCTGTGTTTTATGCTACATACAATGACCTTGAATGAGCTCCTTCACGAAGTTTTGATAGGCTTAATTTTGCATGGCCCTTATCTGGGTATAGCTATTTTATGTATTGGTGTGCTAACGTTGAATCACTCTATTTTCTCAAATAAATCACGTTGCATATGCGTGAAAATAAGTTCGATCATCAATTTAAGGACATATCTTTGCCTCTTTTATACAAACTCATTGATGATTAACAGAACATGCAACGAGCTATGAATTCGACATTTCAAAAAAATAAATTTTATGTTTATCAAGCAAGATCTTATTTTAAATAGGACTGCAATTTAATTTCAGAAGTATTCTTGTGTTAATATTTTATTGAATTAAACTGAGAGAGAAAATAATGAGAAGGATTAATCGAAATCGAAAGCTATTTCCAAGTAGATAAATTGAAACTTAATTCTGTCAGTCCTGTTGATGTCATCACATCCATTCTCCACAAATTTAAGTAATAGGAAGGTCACCCTTGACATGATCAAAATATCAAATGCAGAAACGCTTGCTGGCAATTTTAATGATTACGCTTTGCAACGGCCTTTCGCTAATCATTTAATTAAGTATAACTGTTTTACGGGGAGAAGTGATATTCTTGTTAAATGGGAAGTACTTATTGCAACTAAGCATGTCAACTTACCGTTTAAGCTGTAGCTGAATAAAAACGAAAACGTTTATATGAGCACTATTAAAAAAAGGGGTATCATGTACATTTAATGCTTGTAAAACGAAGTTCATTAACATTTTGAAGGGCTTTGTATGACGTTGGTTACACTAAATAGCCCAGCTTCATGAAGAAAAAAAAATTCATTGGAAGATACTTTTACCTCAACATGTCGAGGGGATGTCTAGAAATCTATATCATGCTTCTGTAATATTTCAACTGCAGTTATATTTTGGAAATTAGGATGCGTCTACTGTCCTAACTTATTAAGTGAAAATGACGTAGTTCAATTTGTTAAAATTTTCAAAGAGACAGAAGACCACTGGTATTGGTGATAAAAACATCGGAATTTGTTTGGATTTATTTTGATATATTGCGTGATTCATGCTTTGGACTCCGGAGAAGATATTAAGATACCTACTATTATTCATACAACAGTATCGGACAAGGAACGGATCATTCTGCATTTATTATATTTATAAATAGATAGTCTTTTCGAAGATAACATAACTAACAAATGACTTCAATGAGACAATAATGCACAATAATATTTTTTGGAATACACAAAACTCGTGTCAGCTGTGAAAAATCCGGGACCCTACAATACAGCCAATAGATCTTTTTAGCAGAGACGTGATTACTACATGACCTTACTGCTCAATCAATCAGCTTCAGTTTCTGAAGAAAAAAGTATGATATAATGCGCGAGTGTATTACCTTCATGTATAACGCACGAATGAATAGAGCGTTTGAAAGCATTTGTTCATACGTTTGGTCCCATACAGTGCGTTAATTATGCAGACGACCAAGAATACTCCACTATCTTATTGCTCAGTATGATTCCCTAATATAAGATTGGTTCTTTACGAACACGTGTATTTCGGCCATATGATTAAATTAGTTTTCCGGGAGTGCCGAATCACATTTGAAAAGGTATATAGTTACAGTACCGTTATTTACTTACGGACCATTCACACAATATTATTACGTGGCACCGGAATGGGTACGACAACCCTAGAGGAGCCAGGCGAAGAACTAGCGTAACTGATAGTGTAAATACCGCCAGAACTCTAAGTGCGAATTAACTCATTTTAATTTGAAGGTGGAAATGGAAAACCTAATACTAATAGTAGCAGCATTGTGTTTGTGTGGAGTAATTCTGGCAATAACACTTACATGGTGTCTTTGTAAAATCTTCAAACTAACATCACGCGACATCAGAACAGATGCGACAAACAATTGCACTACAGTAGTAACTAATATAGGGCCAAACCCTTCTACCGATTTGTCTCCAGAATATATGAGGGCATTTTCAGAAACTGCATTAAATACAAAAGAAGAAAGACCACAAACTACTCTTGGAAATTTTCCTGGAGGAAAATATAGAAGTAAATCAACCAAACGACAAAAAGAATCTAAAAACGCACACAAAACAGTACAAGCGTATTCTGTGCGAACAAAGTTACATACTTATGTAAATGCTAGCAGTCGAACAGTTCCGCTCGACGATCGTGATGAGTCACCTGATAAGAAAGACACCCCAGTACCACCTCTCCCTCCTAGAGCTAGAGATAGCCATATACTTAGTCAGAACCCATTTGTTCCATATGTAGAAGAACGAAGTAACGATAAGGTTGTAAAAAATCCGGCCCCTGTCAAAAGAACGGCGACAATGAATTTGATCCTTTTTGCACGAAGCCCTCGTTTACCGCATCGACCGAAAACAAATATTGACAGTGTTCACTGAACAGCATAAAAGCTTTCATATATTTTTTTTCTTTTTCCAATCTTGAGCCAGGGATACCTGTGTGGTTGGTAAGATTATTTCCATGGTTGAGGTAGCAGAATATTACAATGACCACCACAAAGAGAAACGTACTTACGGTATATATTATTGCAAACATTTCTCTTCAATCTAGTTTGAGGAAAAACTACAGTTACCGGTCTCTCTCATTTAACCATGGCAAATTATATTCTAGAAGAGAATCTAACCATTGAACGTTTTTCGAAAAATTTGATACTTTTTAAGCGTCGGTAGATTTCTTGTGTGTTGAAGAAAGTATACGGCATCTACATGGTAGAACGTTTTATATTTGTGATGATTTCAGGACAACACATTGGTACCTATGCATATGATCATGATAATAGCTAGTTTGAATATTTGATAACTCATTCCATGTATTTCCGACATACACCTTTACTTTGTTTGATATATCTATAATTTTCTCCTGATCGAAAATACCAATGAAGAGATGATAGAAAAGTGTATTAGGTTTACAGATGGCTACCATTTTAGTTTATGTTAAATCAAAATGCAATGCTTGTGCAAAGATTTCTTTAAGTTCATTTGATCTCTCAAAATTGCACAAGAACTTTAAAATGAATCATCCAAGCAATTCCACCCCTTTTCTTTACTTGAACCAAAACACTAGTTATCCTAGTTTTACAAAAAAATATATAAACAACTCGTCCTAATTTTAGACT
Organism: Chiridota heheva; assembly: GCA_020152595.1. Lineage (NCBI taxonomy): Eukaryota > Metazoa > Echinodermata > Holothuroidea > Apodida > Chiridotidae > Chiridota > Chiridota heheva. The sequence continues at coordinate 543,572 of JAIGNY010004016.1, read as the reverse complement.
TGACTTGCGATGCATTAAATGAGGTTAGAAATTTGATATTGTGATTATTGTGAGTATTCAAATCATTCATTCAAATCATATTCCGAGGAAACTGTACCGGTCATTTCTGATTCAAATGACCACTGGAAACAAATTTCTTTAATTTCTTCACACATTTTCATAATCTCCCATCCAGTCCAACAAAGATGGTTCACTGGGAATAACAAGAATACACTAGGGAATTAAGATTATTTGAACTAAGATTACTAGAATCTTTCTCAGCATCCGTGGGTGATTTTCATATTTGTGATTTCTATAATTGCTCGTTGGAGTTTCACGCAAAGTACAAAAATCAACGGAGTAATGCAAAGTTGTGTATAGAATCAAAATGTATTGTCATAAATTCTTTGGTAAATACCAAAATGCTAGCATACAAGCCTCATTAACGATTTTTACTGACAACTTGGTAAAGTGTATTTATTTTTCGTTTGGTTAATGCTAAATGATAGTTAAGTAAATAAAATACAATGGTAACAAATCTCAAACAATATTATTGGAATTCGATGTTTTTTTTCTGAATTAAATTGTGCTCCATCTTTCTTTCACACGGTCAAAGATTGGTGGTGCCTCGTCAAGGTTTTTAGGTGCGAAATGTTTGTTTTTTGTTTTTGTTTTTTTTAAGAATATAGCTTTGTCGTTGACATTGTAAATTTTAAGGAATGACATTACATATCAAATAATTATTTTGAAGAGTATAACTTTGTCGTTGAAATGGCATATTCGAAGGGATGAAATTACACAACCCAATGGACAATTCCCCTCCCCCACCCCCATTCTTTCATTCCCAAATAAACACATACTCATACACATGTATTCCTGTAGGACACCTGTACGTTCAAGTTATATCACGACATAGAAATTTAAGAATAAAACAGTGGGAGTTTTTAGGGTTTGGATTGTCACTTTTGAAAATATTTCGTTGGGAGGATATCCCTGATTATACGAAGCAAACCACTTTGTTTAAACATTGTGCTAAACCAGGGAGAACCATGAAGATCGCATATATAATAATCGCTGAACATCCATCTGAATCAATGGATGAATGTGTAGTCTAAGTCATTAAGCGATGAATGGAAAATTACAAAATCCTTAGGCGTGGCAGACTAACACCAGTTTGTTTTTAAGACAATTTTTGAAATGTACACAATAAGAAATTTCGCATTCTTTAAACGAACGTGTAATCCCAACGGTATCAACGGCTCGATTGTGCCTTAGCGCACCATTGGTCTGCATCAATGCATCAGTTTTGGATACGGTGAATAAGAGCAATTAAATTGCCAAATTTATTTATTTCCATATAATGGCCACCGATTTAAGTAGTTTACGATTGCTCATACAACAGTAAAGAGGTTTTTTATTGTTTTAAAGTAGAAAATTTGTTTTAGATATAATGGCGATGGTTACGACTACTAGCAAAATCATCCAAACTCGAAACTCCTTCTCTATTACGGTACAATGAAGAAATATTACCATGAAATTATTTGTTCGATTCATTACTGTCAGCTTCAATGAAGCATATGTACGCTCCACACTCTCTGCAACAAGATTATTAGGCTCATAAAATGTGGATGTGAATATGATACGCAGCAATACTCAGGAAGGTACATGTTGATATCAAGTTATATCTATGGTTGTTGTGTATCTATTCAAAACTATTAAATATGCAAAGAAATCGGCCTATGTTTCCAAACGTTAAAATGCTTAATTTCCAGTAATACTGGTTACAACTATATCATCACCGCAACACTTCATTCGTGCTGGAAGGACAAGTGAATGGAAACTTCACCTCTACTCTTTGAGAGAAATGATTCCACATTCCATGCCGCAGGTCACCTCCATTGCGCGAAGGCGTAATGTTGTTGACTGTATCAACAACAAATAAAAGCTTTAGAGCAGAAAATGCCAGTTCAGGAGTACAAACTCTTTCAGTCCGGTAACATCCTTAAGTTTACTGTAAAAAAGTACCATTTTATTACGCTAAAAGTGGAACGCCGTGCATGCGCAAAAGTAATTTTGTCAATCGAGATCGCAGTTAATAGTCTCCTCTGCAGGCGCATACTTTCAATCACTGACAATTATAAAAGGGGAAAAAAGCAAATTGGTACTGATACCGTCCTTGATCTGTTAAACCACTATTTACTTAGTAACTTGATATGTCGACGACGACGAGTGAACACACAATTACAATGACGGGGTCGTCGCCTGCGTATTCGGTTATGATAGTAACAATGCTATCACGAAACGCTTAATACGACCCGGACGAGAACACAGGTACGACGTACGGACAGACATAAGATCGACAACCAATTCAATGTCCACGGCCTTTGATAACCAGTTGTGGTACACTGGCGTGTTATTTTGTAAAGGACGTGGCAATATTCAAATTTTCCTTGGCAGAAAGTTTTGAATATCCATATTCTATCAGGAGCAAAAAATTCACAGTATCCAATTAAACTTCCAGCTATCAGCAGCGGAAAGAGTGTAAGTCCATTAGCCACAGTCTCGGTTTAGGCGCGAGTTAGTGAGGTGACGTCAGCTGTAATTTTCCCGTATTTTTAGAGTATTTGAAAGTACAGTAATATTAGGGATGCTCCCGAACTGTCCTTACAGTCGTTCGGCATCAGCCGTCAATCTATGGTAATGTATGTCGGTCATATATCGTACATCCTGAAGCATTATGGTATTGGTTCAACAGTGGTTTTTGATGTTATGGCAGCACCATGCTTCAACGAAGGTAGCTGAACAGAAGCGGAGAGCTCAGTGAGGTCATTTTTGATGATAAAACACAAACTAACACTCTTCAATCAGCATTCTTGACAAACAGTATGAACAAGAGAAGACTGATTCAAAATCTGTATGAAATTTGCAAATGTTTGGCATAAGCGTTAAGCAGGCAGAGGCAGATGCAGATTCACTAATTGAGTCCACACCACTTGCCGTAGCAGAGTCAGTACAGCTGCCAGTTGTTGTTGTTGTAAGAACTGATACTGATTTATTACTAGTGGCTAGGGAGAAACAGATTTGACATGTCAAAAATAAATTCTCCTTCTTTCCATTGCAAATGTTTCACTTTTCAAAAAATCACCTCTTTTAGGTGGATCACAGTTTCTATAAATTCACAGATTATGAGATAAAGGTTACAAACATATTTGATGTGTACAAAGTTGTATGAGGGGATTTTGTGATAATCATATGCTATATTTTGGGACCCGGTTGACAGAATTTTGGACGCCATCTTGGTCATTTCGGTACCTTATGGTTTTTGTAACCTCTTAGTATAGTTTTTATTGGATTCTTTGTGCAGTAGAACGTTTTTTTGGTATTGTGAACTTGTCAGGTTGAAATAATATAATAAAATAGAAATGGCGGCCATTTTGGACGCCATTTTAGTTTTGGTAATTTTGAGATGTTTTAAGCTGTTAGTGATGCTTCCAATGCATTACTTGTCCCTTAAAACATATGTTTATACACTCATATCTTACTTATATCCTTTCTGGATGCAAAGCTATGACAAACAATTAAATGGCGGTCATTTTGAACGCCATCTTGGATTTCCGGTAAAGTTGAAGGAGGATTTCCGGAGACTTTTAGTATGTTATTTTACACATAATTCTGGACCTATCCTGAACAAAAAACAGCTTGTTACCAGCTATTTCCAGGTTAAAGCTAAAATTCTTGGCCTATTAAGACTCATAACAGTTTGAGCAAGTTCGAATGTATGCTAAATTTATGACGAATGACTGAGCCGACAGCTAAAAGCTTCATTATCAAAATAAACAGTTATAAATCTCAATCAATGAAAATGATGGAAAAGGATGCAATCAAAACATTTTGGTCACAATTTGCCGCTGCACAATTTCGAAGAATTATAATAGATTTATGTATCATTTAAAAAGAAAACGCCAAGGTTGTCTGGCAATATATTGATCTTGTATGTTATTTCGTAGAGTGATAAATCAATCAATCAATCAATCACAAATTTGCATAAAAAATTAATACCCGATGTATATAATACGGCATACTTTTTACTGTTTATGATAAAATCCTTTCCTATCGCCATGGTTTTTAATAAATGTTAAAGGAAAGGTATCCCATAAATAAATTCAAAAGTGAACGTCGCCGTTCTGGTAACGTCACTTCCAGTTTTAAATTTTCCTTATTGATTGCGAGAAAACAGTGATGCTATCGATAATACATGAAGGTCCTTATGTTCTCAGATTTCTAGCGATCAACAGGGAAAACTGAAAGCCGAAAATGACGTTACCAGCACGGCGTCGTTCACTTCTGAATGCGACGATACAGTTCCTGTAAAGCAATGTAGCTGATGTCGACTGTACACGACCGTATATTTTTTACTCTCATATAGTAAATCATTTATTACGATATCAGTGCACATTTCACTGAGTTGAGCAATACGACCTTTATGACTACTACGATTTTGCTCATTTTTGTTCAATTTCGTGACATGAAATAAATGTAAGGGCGACCAGAAAACCCCCTCTACCCACTATCCAAATAAATATACTCTACAAGCTTGCAAAGTGACTCGAATGCGCTGCAACAAATACGCTTACAGAAAGGTTCAGAAAGCTAAAATTCAATGCAGACGGAGAAGATACGAATAGGTCACCAATGTAACTTACGTTGCCAATATTTCGTCCCGTTTTGTGAAAAATGTATTACGTTGACAAATATACAAAAGCAATTTCGCATGTTAGCTGTCTTCTCGTTTATATAACCATATTGCAACCATTGCAAATATTATCAAACTTTGACCATCCCAAACTAAAAGTGATTTGCCATTTTCCTAATTTAACGACTAATTCATTCATAATTTCAAATTCTTTTTTATAGTTATTTTTGATAACAGTCCGAAGACCTTTGATCAAATGATTGACCTGGTGAACTTTTTGCTTTCGCATTTGATTGATGCATATTCATCTGAAAGCATTTCCCTCTTTCGAAAGAAAAACATGTTTTATTAACGCTTTCATATTAAAGTAATTTTTATCTGACATTGCATTACCTCTTGATCTGATTATTATAAGGAAAGATTTTTGAGTGTTACTCTACGTCTGATTTGTTTACTATAGGCAGTTTTCAGTGTCGATAAATGATAATTGTTATTTTTTAACATAACTTCAGGTGATATACCTTTAAAAGTCAATACTTTTGAATGCATAGTTGTATCCATATTTCTAGTTCCATGAAAGAGATATGAACTCTTCAGTGGTTTGCTACTATTTAAAATGTTTAAAATAATTGATTTATAAAGCTCGAAACCACTAGCAGTTGTTTCGATTAGGCAAAAAACCATGGTCAAGCAAAAAACAAATCATTCACATTAGAACAAGTGATACTTCAGTCCAGAAGCATGCCTATTAATAGGAACAGTTATAACACAGAATATTGAAGTCATGCTGCCATATTGTTCAGATGTTGCAATAAAATGCCATAGTTTAAAATTGATGTACTTGAAATATCAAGAGTCATTGTGTTGAAAAACATTTGAATTTTCAAAATGGCCGTTTCGCGCCTAAAAGCCTAGCTCTATTGTTTATTTCATCTAATATTTCAAAAACGGCGTGGTGAACATATCAAATGGGAGTGGAACAGTTGTAGCTATGACATTAATAAAGGTATTTTTATAACTTTTAATTTTCCCCAAGCCAAGATATTTTTACCAGACGTATTTCAAATTTAAAAAATGTAACATTGCATAAGGCTTTAATGTAAGGATAGCAAAGAATCATGGGAAATATCACAAAATGGCGGCTTCCATGTAGCAAAATGTTCCCATTAATAGGAACATTTGTGTTCCCATTAATAGGCATGCTTAGTACCGAACAACCACTGGCTGTTTTGTTTCTTCATTATAGATAAAAGGGTGGTTTATTTAACGTTAAAGCGTTTGATATTTGGTACTTTTCAGCAAAACTAGCAGTAAATAAGATTTTGTACACCTTGTATTAAATAGGACTTCAAAAGAAACAAAATGGTGAAAAAGCGTTCAAAAATCTTAATCCGTTAAGGAGACATTCAAGATTAAAACTTTGTCTTAACTGTGTAGGAATGGCTGGTGTAGTACGTCTACTTTGGAAAGTTGGCGTCTTCATCCTCACATTCTCAACAATTGTTAATACATTTTAAAGAAAGTTTTATAAAAAAAAAATCGCTTTTCAAATTGTTTTCCTTCAAGCTTCTTCAGGTGGCATATAAGTACTCTTCTTTCATTCAGTTTTACTACTTTTTTTACATATGCCATGGTTTTTAAGCCACAAAAAATATGATAGAAAGCATATAGACTTTGAGGAATCTCAAGGTATGATATCACAAGTTGTCTGATTTCAGTCGTTTCTACACAAATGATACCTAGCTGTCAAATTAAATATCTCTTCAATGGAAAAAGATTTTTTAATGCTTTCTTTACTATTCTATTTCTTTGAAAGTCTTCTTTCAAAAAAGATGGACTTGCTTGACCCCTGAGCTAATCCTTTAAAGCGGCTTTCGGTCTATTTTGCTAATCCTATGAATCTTTAAATAAGAAAGGTTTTATTTGTAATACTTGTGTCGTTTGTACGCTAAATTGAAGCTTGATAAATAATTACCGGTGATTTCAACATTCATAGGAAAGGTTTTCATTAGCCTCACGAGCAAGAAAAGGGCATTCGATGATCCTAGAGACTCCGTTATAATACTCCCTCACTTTCCGGCTGAAATTTAATTGTGTACAAATACTAATAAGCCAATTATATGGAGATAAAACGTATTGAGCCCTTTAAGTCTGTTATATGTGTGATTCTTTTCCAAATACTAGCGGTTTCTACACGGTTAACCATGCAACATCTGCAAGTTTATTACCCGCCAACATTCTTTCGAGTGAAGTCAATTGAGGCAAACCGCTCGTGCAAAACAAAACAATGCTGACTGAAAGGTCTAGGGACATGCAGCAATGTATGTATTGGTTAAAAATGTATTAGAATTTGGGCAGATTAGTTTTTGTGTTTCGATATTAGTTTTGGGTTGTCAAATTTTGATCAATTTTTGAAATTTGTGATAAAGACCAGAAAAATGAACAAACAGCTCAAAAACCTAATAGAAATGTCGGGTCTTCCCCCATTTAGAGGCATGGTCGGAAAAATATATATAAGATAAGTGATGATGGTTCAAATTTAGACAGCATGTTATTAAGGAGTTTTATAGATGAAAATTGCAGCTGCATTATGAATTAAAAAAGATAAAGATATTTTGGAGTGATATCCGATTAAGATAAAATCAAAACAAGTGGATATAAATAAATTATAGATATGACATAATTCCAGATAGAATTAATGGTAAAACACGTAAAATGCCTTGCTAGACAAGTTTCGACTAAATCGGTGTTTGGCAAGTCTAGCAGCTGATATATTCTGAAGGTGTGCCTTTTATGCTTACGTATTGTCATATTATAGAGTATGGTTATTTAATAGGTCAGGATTTTATGGTGAAAAATATATCGCTCATATGTCTCTGCACGTCCATAAACCTTTAACATATTAGTACAGACCTTTAGGTTTCAGAAAGGACATTTTTTCAATGGTCAGTTTTTATTTCAAAGAAACAATCTTGTTTGAGGATTTTTTTTTCTTCTTTAAAGCAGACAGAAAGTGATAGACGTCAGATTTACTGCCATTTTGTTTAAAATTTCATTATGAACCAATTTTAATTAAACAAGAAAATTAAGTTTTGAATTAACTTACTATGATATGAATACAAAATGGTTTAAAACAGTAACGAAATGATCACGTGATTATTTGCAAATAATTTCTTAATTTTTCCCCTTTTAGTTATTTGCTTATCAAGCATAGTAGATTATGTTTTGTTTTGAAAGTGGTTTGTTTCCACTTTGGCAAAAACTACTAGAAGCATGTAATTAAGACATGAACCATTTTATCGGGGTCTCTGTTACGTCCATATTTTTATATGCTTATAATGGTCTACCATCAGATTGTTCCTTGCTTCTAATGTTATTGTAAATATTTTAAAGATTTGTAAAAAAAAAATACCTTTCCCTCACTATCGTTGTAACATGTTTTATTTGAAATAGGCAAAATTATTTGATGAGCGTCTAAAACTTCTTTTTATTCGTAAACTCCTATTCTTTCAGACTAAATTTGTCTCATTTTGCATTGTTTTCTCATCGGTCTTAAAATCCTAAATACAACTAGAATTTTAGCACTCTGCAGAGCGCATACTTCTGCCCCTGTTCATTCCCCACCGGAATACAATCTACTCAGAAAATATCAACCCACTAACTTCTAAACCCAAACAATCTCTTTCTCACTGTTGATATGCATTGCCATTTACATTCCAAATACTTGAGGATCATCACTTGTGACGATTGTTTTCAGTTTAATTTAGGCGTTTATTGTTCAAGCATTCATTGTTTGAGCTCTATTCAGGGTAGATTCACCTTCCATCATTTTTATTCATGGCAGAAACCAATTGTTTTGATTTCTATGATACCAGAATCAACTTAACTTGATTTTCTTTGAGTCCAGAAAAATGATTGTATGGCTGTTCTTTCATGGCATGATCACTCTTCAGCACATTCCAATGGAAAGTTTCAACTAAGTCTGAATAAATCTTGTCATAAAAATAACCCGACCCCTGCATTTCTCCTCTCCCCTTGTTCCAAGAAGTCCCACAGTTTATTCACCTCTTCCTTAAGAAGTAACAAAACAAAACACCCAATTCAATCAAAACAAGCATCAATTATTGAGTTATCTTGATGACAGACAAAATGCCACCACCCCTCCGTTTGCACCTTTGCCCTATTTCAATATGTCTCACATTTTAATCACTTCTTCCTTAAGCAGTAAAAAAACAACACACCAAATGTAATCCAAATCCAATCATCAGTTCTTAAGATATCTTAATGACAAACAAACAAAGGCAAAACATGTCCCCAACCCCCATTTTGACCCTTCCTCTTGTCCAATATGTCTCAAATTTTAAGTGTTTCTTCCTTAAAGCAGTAGCAAAACAACACACCAAATTAAATTTAAATCCAATTATCTGTTCTTGAAATATTTGATGACAGACAAAAAGACATTCACCTTATAATGCCTCACCCCTTTAATTCACCCTTCCCCTACATCAGTATGTCCCAAAAATTTTACACTTCGTCATGACTGCATGAGGCAGAAACAAAACTACACGGACATTTTGATCAGAATCCAACTATAAGTTCTTGAGATATCTTGATGACAAACAAACAAATTAATTTACAGAGGCGAAAACATAACCTCCGTCCAACTTCGTTCGCGGAGGTAATTAGAAAGCAAACACAATGGGCGATTCCAAATAGTTAATCGAGGTTATTCCACGACAACAAGGGACATGCACAGGCTTAGAAAACGTATTAGGTAGGTTTATACTCTTTTTCTTATTTATCCATTATGATGATCAAAATTAAATTATTGTAAACAAATCACGTCCTAATTACTTATGTATTCAATAATAAGCCAATTAAGGTCACAACACAGTAATGAAATCAGTCCATGTTCAAGAGTCGAATCCACAAATTAAATTTATTGCTCCGAGAGGCTTGGGAAATCGCTTGGCTAACCACTAAATCAATTAAACGAAATTCAACACCCATGATCAATTACGTAGAACGATCCTCTGCTTTAATTTTTAACTTTGGATGATTATACAGCAATGATAGGCCTGGTTAGGAAACTTATCAGATGATTCATTAGTCAAGAAAGTGAAGAGACGTTCGATTGTAAATAACCTCAAATAAAAATGGCGACCATGTCAAAGCAAGAAGCTTTTCATAATTGGTCATACAAATATGAATATGTAATTACCGGAAACTAATTTAAATAATGTCACATGGCTAAAATTCACGTGTCCATAATGGACCACTAGTATCCTGCAGTCCTGGGGGAATCTTATTGACCAATCAAATACTGGGGAATTCTCGGCGTCTGTATAATTCAAGCGTATGCAAAACGCTTTAAACACTAATCATATGTTCGTTTTATACATAAAGATTATACGCATACACGTTGTTGCTTTAAAAGTTTTCTTCCATAACTGCAGCAGATTGGTTGGTAAGAAAGGGAAAATGTCCCCAGCGGTTGATTGGTCGAAGCACTGAAGTAATCAATCAAGTTGGCTAAAATAGATTGGAAAAAGGATATATGAGCAGATGAGGAGAAAATTTACAGAGACCTAATGGCCTAAAACTATTTTGATGTCAAATTTTGCTTACAAAGTTTCAAGTTTAAAAATCCTGCAACTGTGATTAGAAACTTATTCAAAGATATCATATCATTTATGCACTTCCATGATTGGTTCTATGTATTTCTTTGAAAATATGTTATATTACTTATATAAACATTTATTTGTAAATCTATTCCTGCAACCAATAGTTTTTACTTCTAAAAAATGGTGATATGTTTTTTATAGAATGCAAAAAGGCCTTGCGTAATGTGATCGTGTGATGTCATACTTAGCCTATTATCGGCCTTTATTACACAATTTACTCAGTGCTTTATTCTTGCATAGATCCATGCCGAAATGAAACATCAACATGGTTGTTTTTTGTTTTCTTTTTAAACAAGTGACCAATTTGTTTCTTTAATCATCATATTGTGCGAGATGCACAATTTTACAGCAGGTATATTTATTTAAAGGAATATTCCCGTGATTTTTCATATGCGTTTTCTTAAAGTAGTTGGCGACCGAAAAGTTAGGGCGTTTTTTTTTCTCTCTCATTTATGTAGATTTTAACCTACGGAAGTCACATCACACGGTCTGCTTTTACAGAAAATTTCATCCATCGCGCGCAAGCAAACAAATTCCCAAAAGTCAGTGAGAAAAACACGTACAAATTTTCGAGTAACTCGGGTCGGGATTTAGTAATATTTATGATATTCCGTACTGCAAATGTATTCGATTTAGTGAGAAACTCAACTTACATACTGGTCACCACCACCACTTTTCGGCCGCCAGTTACCTACAAAAAAAAAAAAACCTTATTGATATCTTAGGGGTTATGGTATTTTAAAGGTTCTCACGATGTGTTGAAAAGTTGATGATGATACAGCAACATGTTTAACAGTATGATATTACAGTCGCACATCCAAGATAATTGTCATGTATTTCTTCGAGAACAAATACTTCTTTCTAAATAACTTTGCATTATTAATAATAATTTTGAGTCATTGAGATGGGTTATAACATGTACTTTACAATAAATTATTTCTTCGTCTGTTAATGTACATTTTATTCTAAATAAGACAAAAACAAGACATTATTCTTATAGAAATACAAAATGTACACTTGGAAGTGTAAATATGACACAATACACCCAACTTAACTCACACTAATACTAATAACTAATAACGTGACTTTTACATCATCATCATCATCATCATCATCATCATCATCATCATCATCATCATCATCATCATCAGCAGCAGCAGCAGCAGCAGCAGCATCAGCACCACCACCACCACCACCACCACTCACTTCTAGATTGAACTTCTAAAGATAGTAACAAGAAGAAATTGAATCAGTGCCCAGTTTGAACGACGGTGCATATTCGTATTCATGCTTTTAAACGACTATTCCTTTGAATTTTCATTTATAAAATAAAGGACTATTAAAAATAAAAATTGGTGAAAAGCTATGTTGATATGTTAATTCTTTTAGGGGTAATTGCAAACACTTTAAATATTTCATCAGTGTGTTGTATAGTGACCCCGCCGTGTAAAGTGTGATGTCATAATGGCAGTTGCAAGTATTTCAAAAATAAAGATAATTTACATGTCTTTTATTTAGAGTGCAAGGTACACGGTCAATAGATAACGCATGTTCTTGTAAAGTGTTCAACCCGATCTCAATTATTAAACAAACAATGCTTTCAATAATTTAAAAGAGGTAACTAATTAAAAAGAACTACATAAACATTGTCTTGGATGTGACACTACACTGCATATTGCAAGGTTCAACACACTCATGAAATCTCGGAAATACAAGATTTTCTTTTTACCCTCACGTGACCCTATAGGCGGATAATTATATTTATTTGTGTTGCATGGCTTTGGGACGGTAAGCAAATGCTACTATCAATTTTCAAACCATGAATGTGTTAGGGATCCAGATTCCATAAAACAAAACAAAAAAAAAAATAAAAATATTTTGTTGAAATCTTTTCTTTCATTGTATTAATTTTTAATTTGTACCATTATTCTTGTTTATGTGTTTTCAATTGTTCAAACTTAGAAAGAAATATAAACGTTTAATTCTAAGCAACCGGGACTACATTAGTCTGCTATAATGATAGCTCCCTGCTGTTAAATTGTATCTCCTTTCATAACTAATCACCAACATTTTCTCTCTTTATGTCATTTTGAAAGATCCATGTGGTATACCCATGAAAAGGTATTATTTTACTGGGTAAACCTTGGTAGATACATAAGACACTCAACAGTCTTTTAAATGTGACGTCGGATGACGTCCTGCAGCACGCAATTAATTTTGTTTCGTCAAACCATGTCGAACTATTATTAAAATGCACGTATTTACAAAATATGGTGTTCTCCTACAATCCTGGCCTTATCAAATTTTCAACTTCTCGTCAGAATAAATCACTTCCTTTCAATATAAGAAAGAAACTGTCGGCGTTATGCATTACATATATAACATGAAGAGAAGTTACATTCTTCTCATCACACGGATTTTATTTGTCTAGTCAAAACTTGTCAGTGGTAAGACTTGATATAGCGTGGCAGACACGGAGGCATACACACTAGTTTGCAAAGTTAAACAATGGGCCTATTTTATTGATGAAAAACTCTCTCACAATTTCCAACAATAAGGAGACTGCATTCCCAAAATTTATATAGGTAATTTCAAAACTCTTTGGAAGTGGATATTTGAACTTAAATACATTATCCTTCCCCCCCCCCCTCTCCCACATCCCCATGCAGATACCCCACCCTCCTGAATTTTCACTCGTTCCACTTGCCATTCAGTATCAGCTATCGAACAAAGATTAATATTAATATTTTAAACACTACATCGCTGCATAAATGTTACTTCTCTGGTCGCCATTAGTGCGAGGAAAATATTTACTTACTTCCTTCTAACCTTGTCAAAACAGCTCTAAACTCATAAATAGAAGTTTGAATAAAAAAAATTGAACTGGTTTAAATTCAATTATTTCATGATCTTTCCCGTAAATGGTCAAAAACCCTTTAGTGGTCGAGAAGGTTCTGGGTTCAATTCTCGGTTGAGTCATATACCAACGGCTATAAATGGGAACTGCTGCCCTCTTATTTGATGCAAAAGTAGGGGGCAGAAAACTGGACTTCTCTGCTGGAAAATTTTATAAATGAGTATAAATGATATCAAGACTATAAAGTCTATAACAAATCTTTGCACATAGGGTAATTCGTTTTGCACTTCGTGAGGTAAGAGGTATTTTAGCTATCGGTTGCAACTTAATATTACAAAATGTAATGGAAACAAGTTCTACATTTAACAAACAAATAAGATCAGAGGGAAATGTTTCTACTTCTTCTACATTCTCATTTTCCTGGAAATTGTGCGGGTCGTATGTCCCGTGACGAGGTGATAGGATGGATCGGGGTTCTTTGTACCCCATGTTCAGACATACCGTTGTCAATGTCCCTAGGACCCCCTCGACCACACATACACTTAAGCGTTGGCCATGCCACCCGCACGTGAGTGTACTTATGGTTTAACTTGCAATGTAAATAAAGGTCTATCTTGTTTCATTAAGATACTGACAATGACTGGCTGATGGTCTTGCTGAATATAAATGACATGATTGAATATAAATGACATCAGAACATGTCCGACTCTTTCTATCACTGACATATTCTACAGGAAGTTACCGGCTACTTCACCAGCTACCTACTTTCACATTGCACTCTTTGTTTGTTATATGTACTTTGCCCTTTTGTGTTGAATGTCATATAAGTAACCTTTTCAGGTTTATTCTCCTGTAGTTTCAATTTCAATTAAGTGATACTTTAAAACATATCTCTTCGAAATTTGTATTAAGCAACATATTGAATTTATATTTTCGAGAAAAATACGCACTTAGTATATATGATGTTTAAATATCGTAGAATACGAAGGTTTTGTCATTTTCGAGCTAAAATCTCGCTATGATAGCGCCTGCTACACATTCCGACAATATAAATGTAGGCCCTTTGTACGTGACCGCTCAGAGAACTGTGGTTGAGTAGGCCTACTGGTAGTTATCATATGACTACGTATGACTTTGTTATGGTTAGAGGCACCATTATCATAAAATCATGCTCTGTCTTGTCGGTATATCGTCAATATCGGCATACGATATTCTCATTGACGATAACTCATCGAATTCAGACGTGAGATACATGGACGGTATGTGACCTGAATAAGAAAAAGTATCGATATCGCCCATGTTATCGTCTTCAAGGTCATCGTCATTCCCATCATCCTCCTTGGATGACCTTCGAACCCATTTACACCAAATACATCCGCTCAGGCAGAGTAAAAGCGTGACAGCCACTGATAACACAATGTATACTTCAAGCATTGCTGATGATTGCTCCATGTCTAATAAATAGAAGACATCTTTCGTCCAGTGTCACACCAAATGAATTGACCTTTGACCTTAGAAAGGATCACCAAGGTTGCGATTTTCTTTTAAAGTTCCGAATCCAAGATCGTCTGGTTTGTAAAAACAATTAATATTCTTTGATTACATTTTTGATTACTGTACCACGCCAAACAAATTGACCTTTGACCTTCGTAACGATCACCAAGGTTGCGGAGCTTCCTTTGCAGTTCCCAATCCACGATCGTCTGGTTGTGTAAAAACAATTAAATCCTTGATTAAATGTAATCCTCTGATTAAATCCTTGGTTATTTATTCAATTTAAATCAGGTATAGTTCCGCTTTAAACAATCTTATTACTGACAGTTCTTGTACTCCTGTTAAATTAATTAGAAAGGATCTGTACGTTAAGTTATAATGGTGACGTCATTCAATATGGCCGCCTGGAGCTTATGGACGCCAGAGCAAAGAAGACAGTTAAAATATATAAAGATCTGCAGTTTGTAAGATCTCCTTGTGAAGAAATCTTCACTATAAAGATATTTGTAATTGAATTTTCCATGAACGAGTTCAAAGTGTAAAGCAATATTCTCCTGGCTGAAAGTAACTTGATTGTCATTGGTTGTCCTGGCCGAAAGTAACTTGATTGTCATTGGTTGTCCTGGCCAAAAGTAAATTGATTGTCATTGGTTGTATTGTTACATCAATACAGCCTCGTTCATTCAAATCAAATATCCTGCAGACTGATAGTCAGTGGGTTTTAAGAGATTATACTAAAACATTTCAGCTTTCTATTTCTTCACTTCTCAAAAAGAAAGGCGTGCTTCTTTACTGCTTGTCAATTCCTATAAGACAGTCTACCACAATGTTACGAATTAGCCACCTCAAAATATTGCAATTTCACAGATTTCGGCGCAAGACTGACGCAATCCAAACATATTTTGTGAGAAACTAATACATTTGACATAAATACATAGTATGGCAGAGCTTACATCATTAAAACAATTGCACATAATTAGTCATATGCCTAAGAAGTATGCTTATAACACTGCACATAGGTTAATCGCTTTTCACTATCGCCTTTCACTTTTGTTTGAAGCCAAATTGAAACCGCAATTATGAATAACTTCATTGTTGTTATTGTAGTGCCGCCTGTTTGTCCATGGCTTCTTCCGTGCATTTGCAAATATGGGGAAATATTATTCAGTTCCGTGTTGGCAGGTTTAGACACTACCATGCAGCTGATTGCATGCGCTCTATACCGAATCGAAGGTTTAGACACTACCATGCAGCTGATTGCATGCGCTCTATACCGAATCGAAGGTTTAGACACTACCATGCAGCTGATTGCATGCGCTCTATACACTACCATGCAGCTGATTGCATGCGCTCTATACCGAATCGAAGGTTTAGACACTACCATGCAGCTGATTGCATGCGCTCTATACCGAATCGAAGGTTTAGACACTACCATGCAGCTGATTGCATGCGTTCTATACCGAATCGAAGGTTTAGACACTACCAGACTACAATGCAGCTGATTGCATGCGTTCTATACCGAATCAACTTGCTTAAGTTTGTTGCGATCTTATCCTCAAAAAAGTCTTCAAATTAAATGCATCAAATTTCTTACATCCAAGTAAACTTAAACTTTGTAAATAAAAAATAAAAAATACCGGTCTTGTATTGTACGTGGGGAGAAATAAACTGATAAGAGCGACTTTACAATATAACATTAAACAGTTTAAGGCTCTTTTATAAAAGAGGACTTAAACAAGCGAAATGCATAATCTACCGCAATATCTTATTCCTTTAAACTGCTTACAAGATATTTGGAAAATTTACAGACATCATTACTCAGGTGTGAAAGCCTAATTTAGAAGGTTAGTGCCTGTATATACTTTGCCTAAACAATTGATAATGCATTGCAAAGAAAATTAAATTAAAATTTTCAGATAATGAAGTGGTTGCTTCTCGTGGCTGGAACCAGGATTTTGGTCATGAGGGCAAGAGAGGGGGAAATTTGTATGTGGATGGAGGGAGGGGGGGAGGCTATAAATCGGACAAAATATGTCACTTTACAAAATTTTCTGAGGTGAGGTGGGGGCAAAGCGATCTCGTGGGGGAAAATGCCCCCCATGCCTTGTAGCGACACAACTGGTTGCTTCGCTCTTTTTCATCAAAATTGAACTAGCTTGACTTCTGAACTTGTTCCTTTCATGAAGCATAATTCAGGTTTTTAACGCGTGACGTCATTACCTTTAGGAATTCATCAAATAAAAAGTTTTTTTTTCTTAATCATGCGCGTGTCCCAACAGAAAAAGTGTGTAAAATTATGATTTGATCTTTTCAGTGTTGGTGTGCTTTTTTGTAGCATGGTCATCTCGCGTAAAGTGGGTAGCCAAGAAACATTTGGCGGAACTTATCAGGCTGCATTTACACCTGAAACGTTCTGGGTGTATTAGATTCATACAATCTATGGTAACGAATGAAAGCGGGGGTCCTACTACAACGAGTGACAACTTAACCTAATCTAAATTTAATTTGTCCCTCGTGTTCGTTTGTAAATCATTTGTCATTCGCTTGGCAAAACGAATGAACTGTTATTCGGACTGTTTGTGTGCAATGTACATTGTCATTCGTGTCATTTCTTTTAGTCTTACCCAACAACGATATAATTTCGATACATGTGATTTGTAATACTGGTTAAAACAAGAATAAAGGGTGTGCTACCACATTACAGCTGATATGCTGTAACGTTGTAGCACACACTTTAAGTTTCATGTTTTGGAGGTCAAGTGTTAAGGCAACTATCACACTTTTAAGTTAGGGGTGTAATAAGAGGTGGACAGGGTGGGTAAATAAAGGAGGTACTATACACCTAACTTTTTGTTTGGTAAATTTGCTTATATCAATCTGTTAATCGAGCAAATCTTGATTGAAATGAAACAGCTGATGTGCTGGCCCCCGGTGTTGGTGCTGGTTGTTTTTTATTTTTTTTTTTCAAAATCAATCACGTACGCCTTTACTGCGTATATACATTTGGCTAAATTCCACTAACATCTGTTTAAATTCGTGCGGTTTATTCCGCAAAAGCAGAGAAGCAGATACACATTTTTTTTAATCAAAGGAAAGTGTGTATTAAGTCTAGTAAAGAAAGGAATTCCTCTTTAGATTGAATGATATAATTGACCCCATTGACCCCATTCTCCATGATTATCACAGTTTTTTGACATTTCATTCCTCTAATCTGCAGGATTGGCTTGATACGTTATCTTTTCACTGGTTCTTTGGTCAGTTTGGGAATACATTCCACCATTTGGTTATTTTCGACACCAACTCAGGTAGCATGCCCATATGGGTAGCATGCCCATAAAGGCTACATATAGACAAAAATGTGGGTCCCATCTGAGTTACCCCTATCTGGGCCCCTTCAAACTCTGCACCGAAGAATCACATTGGGGCCTATATGGGCCAGCCCAGATTTCCATATGGGTAACATCTGGGCCCCAGGTGGGCATCATGTGGTATGCCTATATGGGAAAGGCAAAAATATGGGGCCTATGTTACCCCAGAAAGGGTCCCAAGATTCATATGGTCCAGTCCAGATACCCATGTAGGTTACGTCTGGGGCCCAGGTGGGCATAATAGGGGGTTTCATGTGAGCGGGCAGTGTATGGGTAGAATATAGGCTATCCTTTATGGGCATTTTGTGGGATTCATCTGGGGCCAAGTGGGCGTGCAATAATATTGGCCAGACCATATAGGCATAATATGGGTTTGAGGTGGACAAGCAGTTTATGGGTAGAATATGGGCTATTCCTTATGGGGTTTTTTTTATGGAACTCATTTGGAACCCAGGTGGGTGTGCAAATTTTGGGCCATCCCATATGGGCCATATGGAATGGGCCATCCAATATAACGTCACCCCATAAGGGTTATCCCATATGGGCCATTAATATAGGCCATTCTGTATGGGCCATCCCATATGGGCTATCCAATATGGGCCATCCCATATGGGCCATCCCATATGGGCCATCCCATATGGGCCATCCCATATGGGCCATCCCATATGGGCCATCCCATATGGGTCATCCTATATGGGCCATCCCATATGGGCCATCCAATATGGGCCATCCCATATGGGCCATCCCATATGGGCCATCCCATATGGGCCATCCAATATAGGCCATCCCGTATGGGCCATCCCATATGGGCCATCTCATATGTGCCATCTAATATGGGCCATCCAATATAGGTCATCCCATAAGGGTTATCCCATATGGGCCATCCCATATGGGCCATCAATATAGGCCATTCTATATGGGCCATCCCATATGGGCTATCCAATATGGGCAATCCCATATGGACCATCCCATATGGGCCATCCCGTATGGGCCATCCCATATGGGCCACCCCATATGGGCCATCCAATATAGGCCATTCCATATGGGCCATCCAATATAGGCCATCCCATATGGGCCATCCAATATGGGCCATCCAATATGGACCATCCCATATGGGCCATCCCATATGGGCCATCCAATATAGGCCATTCCATATGGGCCATCCAATATGGGCCATCCCATATGGGCCATCCCATATGGGCCATCTTATATGGGTTATCCAATATGGGCCATCCCATATGGGCCATCCCATATGGGCTATCCCATATGGGCCATCCCATATGGGCCATCTAATATGGACCATCCCATGTTGGCCGTTCAATATGGGCCATCCCATATGGGCCATCTAATATGGACCATCCCATGTTGGCCGTTCAATATGGGCCATCCCATATGGGCCATCTAATATGGGCCATCCCATATGGGCCATCCCATATGGGCCATCTTATATGGGTTATCCAATATGGGCCATCCCATATGGGCCATCCCATATGGGCTATCCCATATGGGCCATCCCATATGGGCTATCCCATATGGGCCATCCCATATGGGCCATCCCATATGGGCCATCCCATATGGGCCATCCCATATGGGCCATACCATATGGGCCATCCAATATGGGCCATCCCATCGCGGTGTTTCCTATCTGCTGCCCACATGGACTTGCCCAGTTTTTATCCATATAGCACCCATATGGGCCAACCCATATTCTGCCCACTTGGCTTGCCCAGGTTTTTCCCATATGATACCCACATGGGCCGACCCACCTTCTACCCACATGGGATTTGCCAGGGTTTTTTCTTCTCCATATGTTGCCCACATGGGCCAGCCTTGCCCATGTTTCCTCATGTGTTACCCACATGGGTCAGCCCATATACAGCCCACATGAGCTTGCCCAGGTTTCCCCCCATATGTTTCCCACATGGGCCATCCCTTATACAGCACACATGGGATTACCCAGGTGTTTTCATATGTTACCCACATGGACCAGCCCATATACCGCCCACATGGGCTTGTCCAGGTTTCCCCATGTGTGACCCACATGGGTTAGCCCATATAAGCTTGCCCAGGGTTTCCCCATATGTTGCCCACGTGGGTCATCCAGGTCACATTGGTCATCCTTTATGCAGCCCACATGCTGACATGGGCTTGCCTATATACCACTCACATGGGCTTGCCCAGACATCCCCATGTGTTGCCCACATGGGCTTGCCCGGGTTTCGCCATATGTTACTCACATGGGTCAGCCCATATACAGCCCACATGAACTTGCCCAGGTTTTCCCATATGTTACCCACATGGGTCATCCGTCTCTCATGCTGCCCACATGGGCTTGCCCAGATGTGGGTTAACCTATATGGGCCTTGTATGGGCTCAATATGGGTTGACCAATGCCCAGATGGCCCAGTTCTTTCCCATATGGGCCCCACGTGGACATGCTACCTGGGAACTTTGCATTAATACTATAGCAAAATTTCAACTGCTTTTAAGATATTTGTTTCATGTGTCTTGATTAAAAGTTAGAGAAGTCACATTCATTGGAAACACTTACTTTTTCCTTTTTCTGTAATCTCAAAATGAAAACACGCTATAAATCTTTCATAATTCTTCATCTTGTATTACATTTTTGTACAAAACTTAGGTAAGAAACGGTAGGGAAGACCGGGGAGAATTAGGACGGGGGTAAACTGGGACACTCTTAAGAAAATGAAAATTATGTGATTGATCAGGTGGTTACTAAGTCACATGTATTCCATGACTTCACTATACTGCTGGACCTAAGCACACGCAGTTCCAAGATCAGGAAGGCAAGGAAATTTCCAATTCTATTTTTTTAACACAAAAAAGTTCGAATTATTTGTTCACAACCAAATCTTAAGCATAAAAGGGATAATCCTTTTTTAATCTGTGAATAAGAATGGACATACCACAAATGAGAAAGGACTTGTTAGGATATATATTAAAACATGTACTGTAAATCAGCCTAAGCTTACCAAAACTAATATCGGGGAGAATTGGGACAAAATGTCCCATTCCTCCTTTTGTGTCTTAGTTCTCTACATTTTGTAATATCCACGATCTTTAAAAAGTTGCAACAGTTTTGTACTTGACCTGTTGACGTTCGGTGTAACATATAATTAGTAAGCTTGATGTTTTATCAAGAGTATTTGTATGTTTCAATGTTGTCCCATTTCTCCTATGATATTGTCCCACTTCTCCCAACACCCGTCCCATTTCTCCCATATACTCGGGGACAAATGTTACATTTTCTTTTGGCTCTTCCTATAAGTACTTAGGTCTGACAAAGCTGCCACTGCTATGACGTATGGTCCATGATAAGGACATTATCTATGCATGATTGACTAATTTTTTTTTAAATGGTGTCACATTTCTCCCGGTCTCCCCTACATTTTTGTATTGTTAACTCTAGCATTAAATTACAAACGTCATCATATTTATCAAAAAAATCAAACGGCTATTCCACTTCTAAGACTAAATAATGAAAAACAAAAACAAATTTTGGAGAACGATATATCTTTTAAAGAACTATGGACAGCTAGAGGCAACATGAGCTTGATTATTTTGTTTAAAACATGATTAAAACCACTCAGTAAAAGGGCAAAAAGTACATCACAATTGGTTAAAAATTGACCAATTTACGGCATTTTAAATTTTTAGCTGTTATTGCGCAATGATATGTTACATCAAAGGTAGAAGGATCCTTCATCACCTTTTGTAAAACCGTTGTTGTTTATTCCTCTGTCAATGTTGTTTATTCCTCTGTCAATGTTGTTTATTCCTCTGTCAATGTTGTTTGAAATATAGCATTGGACTTGAGGCAAATGTTTGCAGAACTTGTCATATCCCGAATCATCATGTATCTAGAACAGACATTCTAAAATTCACAAGAAGCTGAATTTGAAGAACAAAATTTAAAGACTGTTATAGATGTCCATAGTCCTTTAACAATCAGATAAGGCAGGAAATCTTGCCTCAAGACTGCAAGATTATTAGTTGATACGTCTCCACGACATCCAATAAATAACATGTCGTGACGTATAATTTCAACGGCAGTTGCTATCATGGTTTGTCAGTATTTGTGTAAATATTTCGACCAATGAAACGTTGCAAGGATATGATATATTGATCTCCACAATAGCACGATACGTATAGTTTTAAAATGAGCATGTATTCTTTAAACACCTGCATAGAATAATAAAACACATAACTGCCTAATAAAATGATAATGGACATGGCTCCACTGCAGGGATCTAAACAATCAATGGTTCCAATGAGCAAAGACTGGGGTTAACGTTATATCTGACAATGTGCCACCAGAGTCCAGGAAAAGAGAACCCTTTTTACTCAGGATTGATAAAGTCAAAGAACCTCAGATGTATGCTGGACCGTGATTCTCTTGTCCATGGGGGTTTTGAAAATAAAAATATAATATAAAAATAGTTTTATAAACTAGACGCGTTTTGAACACTTTGTGAAACCGGGGAATTTTAAAGGGAATTTTAAGTCCGGCATAGTATCTACAATCAGCGACAAAATACTTAGCACCTTTCCCCTCCCCCTCCCCCCACTTCAATGTTGACATGATTATTGCTTTAAGAATTAACAGGCTAAGAACTGTATCCAAAACCTTTTTACAAACATTGAAGAGGGGTAGTAGGGGAAAGAAAAAGTGCCAAATAATTTTGTCGGTGATTGTATAAGGATGCCATATTTTCACAGACTTTCTTATTATGATAACGCGCTCATGGTTTTAATATACTGATATGATGTGGTAGTCAATGGGCCTATGTTTGGCGAATTCCACACCCCTATTGAATGATAAAATATGTTTTGAGTGATACATTTTCCCAAGGGAAAGGAATGCTTAAATACTGTCGTTAGTAACAGTAAAGTTTGCAAAAAATTGTTTTAAAGACTATGTTAAGCATGGGCGGGATGTACCTACGGAAAGTGGAAAAGGAGAGGGGGGCGAAAAACAAAAATAATCACGCTAAGATGCATAAAACCACCATACAAAGATACAAATTCGTAAAAAGAGTGGGGGCAAGTGCCCCTTTGCCATCTTCAAATCCCGCCTTTGATGTTAGGTTATATTATTATGTTTAATTTACAATTTTTGTACATCAACACATTCATTAGGACTTCATATTTCCATCCATCCTGTAAAAGTATTTCCCCTTCACTTCCGTAACCTTCACATTTCGCTGCACTAAATAAACACAGAACGGAATAGAAAAGCATGCAATCATGTACACGACCCATTACATTCTTCACCTCCTACCCTCAGTTCTACGCAGTTTTCTTCAAAATTACCAGGCTTGGCATCACCACAGTCATCTGTGTTTTAGCATTTTCCTGTGGCGAAGCCAGCATTTTGGTTAGTGTGATGCAAGACAGGGGCAATATTGTGTCACGGGGGTCAAAGGCCTATAAATTGGACAAAATGTCACTTAACAAACAAATTTGGAGGGAAAGTTGGGGCAAAAGCGATTTCATTGGGCAAAATGACCCCCGGGCCTGTAGCTCCGCCACTGATTTTGCCATTCACCGATTCTAGATTCTCGAAAATAAAGGGCCCTTAGCTGAAATGAGAGAGCGTATTATTCTGCAGTCTCTAGAATATTCGAATACATTTCTTTTGCCCGTAATGGTACTTAAAAACTTTGACTGTATTTTCTAGTAAACGGTTAATCTATTTTTCAACGACAAGAATATTAAAATAATACCTTTATTATCCCAAAATTTGCATGAATCAGCAAAACGGCGCCCTACTTTTCGACCGAGAGTGCCCTTAACAGTGAAATATATATATATATATATATTTTTTATTCAAGATCATTGTTTTAGTCTTGTTTTTTTTTATTTATAAGCATTAGCATTCAAAATTGCTTGCTCCATACATCCCAAGAAAACTACAGTGTCTAATAAGTCTATACAGTAGCTACTTTGTTAATAACTAGCTTTTTTGACTGCACTTCACGCCTTGTAATATGCAGTACAAAAGCAATGACTTTCACAAAGAATAGCACACCAACCATTGCCAAAATTAAGATTACTGACAATGGAATGCCGCCCTCCAGTTTCGAAGACTTTTCTATAACCTTTGATTTTGTTGTTGCGTAAATTGTTGGACTCAAAATGTGTTGCAATGAATTCAAGGTAGATAGATTAATTTCCTCTTCAAAGGATTCCGTTACCTCTGTATCATCTTGTATCAACACAGCAGCTGATAACGTAAGGCTTTGAAGTTCAGTAGCTTCGTGGTGGTTCCGCGATGTTGGCTTGTTTGTTGGAGATAACTCTATCCTTGAATCAGATACCGAGCTATTCTCAGTATCATTCTTATCAAGATATGCTGTTTTGCTAAGATATATGTTGGTCCTTAAATTGTTAGTTTCCGGTGATTTATTGAAAAATCATTTCGTTGGAGGGGCGTTGTTGTATGCCGTATCTTATTATTCGTTGAAGATATCCGCCTACTTATTTCTACAGCAGATGCAGACTCATACTGTTCGTAATCAGTGTACATTGTTTTTGTATTGAAATTTGATTTGGAACTACCGTCATCTGATTCCGTTACCACAAAAGGTGTTCCAGTAATTGCCTCTGTTGGTATTAGTGCGGCTCGTTTGGTCAACAACTCACTTGTTTCTTCTAAAAGAGAAGAAATAAAATAGTATGTGGTGGAACTTACTACATTTGTAAATTTAGTCTGATTTTGTGATGTCATTGTTTTTGACGTAAAAGTGTTCTTGACTGCCAAACCTTCAGTAGTTTTTGTAGTAGAAGTCAGTTCTGCTACATCGTTTGTTTTCCCCACCTGTGTATTGCCACCATCCGTATGTTTATCGGAACTATGCGAAGTGGGTTTATCAGCAGGGGGTGGTGTCAACTTGGTGGGAGTTGTACTTTTTGTAGTAACAGTAATTTCTGCTTCAGTAGGTCTTTCCCCCAGACGTTTAGTGTTGCCATATATATGTTTATTAAAGCTATGCGAAGTGTTATATTCATCTGTTAAAGATGGTTCATAAGCAAGGGGAGGTGTCAACTCGATGGGAGTTATTCCTTCTGTTGTAACTGCCGTTGTGTTTTTAATCATCATGATTGCTCCTGTAATTCCTTGTATTACTTGAGTCGTGACCGCATTCGTTTCCATTTTGATTTTATCATCTACAGTAGACATTTGTGTACTAGGATCAACTGAAATTGTGTATTCCGTTGGTTTGGAAGTCATTTCTGCTACAGTAGTTGTTTGCTCCACATGAGTACTATCGCCATATGTATGTTTATTGGAGCTACGCAAAGTATGTTTATCCGAGGAAGATGGTTCATAAGCAGGGGGTAATGTCACCTCATTAGAAGTTGCACTTTGTTCTACCGTTGTGTTTGTAATCATCGCTGCGCCTGTTGTTGTTTTTGGTATTTGCTTTGTGGTCCTATTTGTCTGCATTTTGAAATTATTATTTACAGTAGATATTTGTGTACTAGGTGAAACTGATAATTTATAATCCATTGTTTTTGCAATAGACATGGTGGCCATTGTGGTAGTGTCTACTCGCTGCGTTGTGGTACCATTTGGTTGAACAGTGATACGCGTAGTTGTTTCATCAGATGATGTTTCAGTTATACGAGTTGGAGTTCCAGTACTCCCTAAGTTGATGATTGACTGTTCCAGTGTTGTAACAAATGTCCGTTCTGTAAATGTGAGTGAATGTTCAGGCTTAATTCTTAAATCAATAGTCTCTATTCTTCCGGTGAGTGCACCCCAGTACATATGGCACGTGACTGATATTGCATCTTGTGATTCGTTGAAATCTCTAATTTCTAAGGACACCATACTGTTCGAGCTAACATTTGTGATGGTCTTTTGGGCTAACCGTGATTTACTGTAAGAAAGGATCAGACTGACGTCAGAAACAGGTGCAAGACACGTGACAGTAGACGCGTTTCTCTCGGCAAGTTGCTGAATATGTAGAAGATTGTCAGCGTAATAAATGGTGGATGCTGGTATGGAACATGTCCGAGTCGGTTCCATGTGGTCACTGACCAATTGGCAGTAATACCTTTCCGTCCTAACGTCTGGTGCTGGAATATCCCTGAATTCAAGAACTTGCTCCAATAAACCGCCTACCATTCGCTGAAATGAGTGAAGGCTGTTATTGCTCTTTCCATCCTCGGCCAACCACCCTAACCGCACAGGAGGGTACCCCGGATCTGATGTACATACGAGCCCAGGGTTTGGACCATTGAAATCAACTCTACATAGTGGATAATGCTGAAGTGGCATATAATTGACATGGACTGGATAACTTTCTTCTACAATATCCCCGTTACTTGAACTCTCGGCTTGACACGTGTAAATACCATCATGGCTTTTCTGCACATAATCTATCACTAATCTGTAAAATACAAACTTTTTGTTAGTTCTACCTTTGATAATTCTGTAATTTGGGCTCAACGACTTAATAAACGATTCATTCTGCGTCCACGTTTCATTGTCTTTTAACCAATATACGTTAGAAAACTTTTTCTCCTTGATGTAGCATGTGAGATCTATTGGCCCTCCTCCTTCCCATATGTCTCTCTTGGAAGATGGTCGAATAGATAAAGAAACAATACTGTACGCAAACGAAATAGTACAAAACATATACAGCAGGAAGCGTTTACAGATTTCCATTTTTGAAATGCTCACGCCTTACTCTCTTAATTTCAGCAGTTCTAATCTTCTGGTTGTAATTTGTGGTAAGAATTATAAGTTAATGTTTATTTTGATTCATACCCATCAACTCCTATCTCGTTTTTCGTTAAACTCCATCACAAGAAAAAAAGTTTCCAAAATGTAAATGTTAGTGTAATTATCATAACCACTGTATGTTTATGAATCAGTCCACGTCTTTATCATCAGATCATTACCATGTCTTTAATGTTTCACGCAGGAAACATCCTTCTCATTGGTCCACTGCTTCTGATCTTCTCTTTTCCGCTTATATAATTTTGAAAATAACAAAAAATGAATACGGTTCAACATGATGAAACACACCAAGTAACATGCATTGTCTTTAGGTGGATAATGTTGTATCAATAAACAACAACAAATGGTCCACTTCTTTCTTTATCCGCCAATGACTAGATTGTGTCAAATTCACTCAGTGAAGAAAACCTTCGGCGTATATAAGGCTGAACGTATAAATTTGGCGAATATTGACTTTTCATATATTTTTTTATAGAGGTTTAAATCTCTCGGTATCTTCTCTGTGGCAACTTAAAGGATGTTCCTCTTTGTGGTTGGAAGAATCTGGAGAAAAAAATGAAAGACAAAGGAAAATCAATTTGAAAATTGAGTCAGAGAAGTTAATGCTATTTATCAAATTAATGTTGTTAATGGTACACTACAGATTACAGGATTATGGGAAGTAAAACGCTTGCAAGACAAATCACCTGATTAATTCTTCAGATGAACATCTCATTTTCATTTGTATGATAATTAAAGATTAATGTTGAGGCGCAGAGTGTTCATGCCGTATCTAATGAACGGGCAAAGGACTTTGGCCAGAGTGGAATAGCCTGACTTCAGGGAGGTCATTAAAAAACGAGAAAAGTTTACATATATCTTATTGTTTTATTAAACAAAAAAAGCAATCCACAGAGCTGCTGATCTCATCACCTTAAGCACACAGCATTGTGGAGGAAATAGCTAATAGGGTCAATATAGCTCTTTGACCGTGTGACCCCAGAGTCCTCGGAACACAAGTTCATTTGCCAAGGTATCGTGGTACAACATAGGTCTTTCCACTTTGGGAGTTAAAAAATCTTTAATTACTATTCCAAAATGATGGGGGAAATGGCTTAGAGCGGTCACTAGCTTCTGTGGCATTTGACCCCTTGACCCCAAATTTACAGGACACAAGTTCATGTACCAAGGTGTCATAGAGTTGGTACAGATTTTGCCTACATATACATTTATACTGACCTCTAACCTTGACCCTAATCACTGAAACAGCTGAATTGTCCACATGTATCGTACCCTACTGTATTACACCAGTCATGCTCATGTCACACTTACCATTTCATAACTATAGGGAAAATTGGTGAAAAGTGGTCAATAGCTCTGTGACATTTGACCTTTGACCCCAAAGTCTAGGGACAAAAATTAATGTACTAAGGAATCATGGTGCAACATGGGATTGGTATAGATTTTGTACTTTTTTAGTTTAAAATGGGGCAAGAGTTTGCATAAAACACTTATTTGACCTTTGACCCAAGACTTTTGACCCACAATTATTGTAAATTTGTGTTAGAATGTTAAACCCTCCCCACCTATGCAAGTTATAAAGATACCAAATAATTCCTCAAACGATACAGCCATCATCAAAAACTTGTTTCATTTGACCTGTGATCTTTGACCTTTGTACCCCGAAACCTTGGAGACCAAATTTTCGGGCCAGGGGTACCCGCCCACCAATTTTGGTTTATATG
>JAIGNY010004016.1:440000-510000 GCA_020152595.1 Chiridota heheva | reverse complement strand
GGGCAACCAACAGCAACCTAAGTAACAATGCTCTTAACAGAAGTGACTTGCCATCAATCTGTCAATGGTGGAGCAAAGATCTGTTTCAGTACTTGTTATGTTTTGTTATTGTTCCCACTAATCTTCTATTTCATACAATATTTTTAAACAGTACACAATGCAATTGCAATTTTGAAAACACACATTAACCACAAGCACAATGAGCGGGCAAGGTTAAGGTCTACAAAATTTGCATTTTTGTTGTTTAAGAATATAATGGAATAGAAGATTGGAAGGGAACAATAACAATACATTAAAGATAATGAGAAACGTACTGAAGTAACACAAAATATTTCTGCAAAACTTTCTACACCTGCCAAAACTTCAACTTTTGAGCTTCGCTCGATGCCAATGTATCTATAGGCTAAGTAAGGCCCTCGAGCTAAAAAAATAGTAGTAGGTATGTAGGTTGGGCAGTATTTTTAACTATTTAATTTTCTTATTTGTATCCTAAATATTTACCGGTAAAACTTGAAGACGTACATATATCCCATCCCTATTGTACCACCACTATTTTATCAAGTCACCTCCCCCCCCCTTCTCCCTTCCGTGTTATTCTTCTTAATACGCCCTGGTTGATATGTAGTCGTGAAAGTGAAAAGATGATAACAATTGAAAGAAACTTTGATTTGGGAGGCAGAATTTGTCTCTCCCGGCACTCCTCCTTCCCCTCCTTCGACCGCCCCCCCCTCCCCTCGTCCCCAAAAATACCCTTTTTAACCCGATGGCGCCGGTTTTGCTTTAGCGGCTCACCGAAGCGAAACCATTTTTGCCATAAATTGTCCTTCCAGAGAAAAATTATTTAAACTGTTAAAAAGCCCTGAGGTGAAGTAAACAAGGGTACATTAATTAAGTATTATTGCCGAAACCTTTTATAGGTGAAGACAATTTGTCACCTTTCATAACGAAACATGTTGATGCATAAATCAATAACCTGCTAACGTCACTCTCTTGAGCTGTGATTCCGTATAAATCACGATGACCCGAGAGTCAAGAAAGTTTGTTTAAAAGTATAAATATCAATATTTTTGGTCTTTTCATAACGAGGTGCTGATATATTTGTTCGGAAAAACGCATTTTAAGGAACATGTCGAAACTAAATATTTGCTAGTCATGCTAATTTCATAGAGGACTTTTTTATATTGAAAAATGCACCGTATAAGAATTTTGAACTTGAGCTTGAACGAAAATCTATCAAAGTAAGTGGTTGGTTGAAAGACATTACACACTTTTAGGGGCATGTGTGGCTTGACATTAATTTTCCACTATATTTCATGGAGTTGATAAAGTGTTTCAGGTAATACAAACGATGTTTATTCAATTCAATTTTAGAGTGTGTAGTTATTCCAAATTAAAATTAAAATTATATTGAATTAAATTGAAATACTGGTGGTAGATGATATGTGTAGACCTATACATGATGTGTGTTGCATCCTCTGCAGTGCTACGGGGGCTAGGGGTGTATTCGTTTGCCCCAACTTTCCCCCCATACATTTTTGTACAGGCAACATATTTTTCCGATCTATCTGTCAATAAGCCTCCCCTCCCACCCCTTCATCCCCTTGATCCTATGCATTGCATCATGCAGTCATGTGTATACTGATGACCATCTTTGACCTTTCTTTGTCTGCCCTTGCCAATCCACTATGGTTTCGATTGTTTATGTCATAAATAACAAGTTAAAAAAATATTTTAATATGATGTGATAATCTAAACTTATATATGTGTTTCCTAAACATAATAAAGCACATTCATCTTTTAGGAGAGTATGTTTAATGGTACCTCAATCATAGTATCATAAAACAAAATACCACTAGCTTTTCTAACGCGAAGGGAATGTTTTCGACTTAAGTGTCAATCACCATTTTTGTGGCGCTTGCAGGAAAGATTTTTTTTGGGGGGAAAGGGTATGTACAGGGGTGTTGGAAGGAACTCGAGGCAAGGGTGGCAGAAAATCAAGTGAGGATATTTTCTTTGACAGTAATTGAGGGGCACTTTTGTCAGTTTTTGAAAAAGTAGTGGCATGTGATGGGACCCTGGTGGGAAAACGTGGGGCCCGGTGTGGGAAACATGGGGCCCCCCCGTTCCTACACGGATGGTTTGGGTAAAGGCGGGATTAGGGTAAGCACCCCCACTCCCACTTGCCAAATGTATATTTTTGTATGGTGATATTTTGTATCCTGGCGTGATTTTGTGTTTCCCCCCCCCCCCCACCCCCTCCTTTACTCTTCCCTCACTTTTGACTTTTCCCGATTTTCGGTAGGCAAATCTCTTCTATGGCAGTATGGGATTGAGATTGTTTGAACCAGGACCAATGTTGGCAATTGCCCATCGGGCGAATAGGTAAAAGGCCTATTTTTGAAAAGAAAAAAATCTTTGGAAAATTAATGGGAACCATGTTATACGTTTACTAATGTTTCTTTGAGTTTGAAGTTATGCTTGTATAATTATTCTCTATCGTACAAACTAGATCCTTAAGTTCTGACCGCTTAACTAATTCTTTGATGTAACGTATAAGGTACCCGCAAAATTGATCAAATAAATGGTATGCAGGCCTTTTGGTGTAACAGGTAATATAGTTTAAGTTTCGTTTTGATGAAGGTCAAACATACTACTTTTCATTTTTGGAGTTAGAATAGATAATTCGATATCCACAAAACATTGGAATAAAATAAGAACATGCGGGTACCGGTCTTCAAACATTGACAATGATAGCACACCAGGCCCATGCATGGAGAACCAAAAGGACCCCGCGCTTGTAAGTCACAAACCCTGCAAAAAGGTGAGTTTGAGACGGAAAACAAATTAATTTTTTTTTCAACTATATTTTAAAGAAAATGAGAAACATAACATATTGGTCGTTTTTCTTCTTTCCTTGCACGAGTTGTTGTAAATTTTCATAATTATTTATTCCCAAGCCCAATAAATGTCTCAGGATTTTCACGAGGGGAAGGGGCGCTACAATTCAATATTGTATGTTCTTATAGGTTCCCAACAGGTTGAAACTTATTCGACGTATACCCGACCTCAAGCCTGATGAGCCCCTCAGTGGTACCGCCTACCTTGATAGCGCAATTATGTTTTACCAACGTTAGCATATTGGTAAGCGTAATGGTTGGGCCAACGTTGCCTGCAGATTGACAAAAGTTGGGCCAGCCGATGGCTTATATGCCCAACGGTTGGCTCGCATACGTTGGTTCATTCTTAACACAACAATTGATTGCCAACATAACTTTTTTTTGCCAATGGTTACCAATGACGCGCAACGGTATGTCCTATCTGGGTATATCCCCTACGTCATTCATTCCCCTTGGACCTGAAATAAGGTTGAACAAAATGATATGGATTATATTTATATACAATCTTGAATCCGATCAAATCGAACAGGAATCAACTCACCTTTTCACTCCTTCAAAACAAGAGCAGATATTCCGCTCATTTCTTTTTAAGTTTTAGCCACTGTATATCCTTAAGATGTTACCAGGGTCAATCAATCATGTCAATATGCAACTTCAATATCCGCGATAGAAATATCGTCTTCCACTTCCTGTAGTCTGGTAGGTTGAAAAATCTTATCTTTATGAGATGAAGTGGAATGTCTCAACTTCCCGTTCTGCATTCAATCGTCCAATTAAAGTTACATGACTTTGTGACATAGACTACTTCTTACTGAAGCTCGTATACTAGTACGAGAATTCAATCAAAATCACGAATTATCTGAACGATGAAACACCTTTAGAATTGTATCAAGTTGGTTCATAAGATAGCAAGATACACGTACCTGAGATTAATTGGCGCATCGGCTCGCGCCCATCCTCATCATAAAAAATAACATTCGGTTATTAGCTGATGCAAAAATTGATAACCAACAACTTTCTATACGCGCATGCGCCCATGTCTTGTCAATCTTATAATCCAAATATCACTGTTAATTTTTTTGGTAATATGTGTTGCCCCTAGACTTGTGTATGTTATCAGGGTCGTAATTCTTATATGGAAAGTGGAGGTAAGGGGACAGGGGAGAGGGGAGGGGGGAGGGGGACATTGCCTCTTATCCAAAAAGCGGGGGGACAAGAATCAATTTTTCTCTAAAATGTACTAAAATCTACAATTTTGCTTAAAATGTCCCCTGTCTCCCCGGGAGTTCCATCCCTGTATATTATCATTGGGTATTTAGATACAAAAGACTGATCATACAGTCAGTGACGTCGCCATGCACGGGTGGGGGAAGTTACAAGAAATAACATTGTCAATGCCTCTCGAACTTCCCGGTACGAATCACAAGTTGCGGTTGAAACCCCACAACCACTCCCACTTTGGGATGCTGGCTAGGTCACTGAACAGAGTGCTCCATCAAGGGAAGGTGTCCAAAGGCGGGGTCAAAATGGATCTGGGGATGACTTATTGCCATTTGGGAAATAATGCCCCCTCCCCGCCTCCCTTCTGCCGCCACTCTCCTATATAAAAAAAGAAATAAACTAATATACGATGCAAAACGTATAGTGGGGTCGAAGGCAGTAACGGATCCAGGAATTTTTCATGAGGAGGCACCAATTGACCTTTTACATTTTTGTGGTGTACTTTATTCATAAACTATCAATATATATTTCTCACCCTCACATACAAAGCCATCCATGGTCTTGCTCCAAATTATATTTCCAACTTACTCACCTTACAATTACCAACTCGCTCACTCAGATCTAACAGTGCTATTCTCCTAAAGCCGCCAAAAATTAACACCAAGACTTACGGTGAACGTTCTTTTCAATATGCAGCCCCCAAACTCTGGAACATTCTCCCGATCTACATCAGAAATGCCCCTACTTTAGATATTTTTAAGAGTGTATTGAAAACACACCTTTTCATGAGTTCCCCTCATTGGAACTTGTAACTTTATCCTGCTTGTATCTTTTTAAGTATGGTTTTTTGTTCTCTTACTGTTTGTATCTTAAGGTTTTCTCATCTTATATTTGTTTATGTAAAGCGCATTGAGACCGTTTGGTATAATGCGCTATATAAAAATGTATTATTATTATTATTATTATGTGTGGTACCAGATGTAATTGCTAGGCATTGTGGGGTATAGGTTGACAAATCTCCCCCTCCTTTTAGATTAAGATGCCCTTCTTATTCGTTTTGTTTTGGTGTGCATATATTTTTTTAACCGGGAAGGGCAGAGGGAAATAAATAGCGTTTGTTTTCTTCAGTATTGTGTACAAACAAGGCAGGGGAATTTCGTATGTAAGTTCATTCGGTTCTGAACTAAATAGGCTGGGCCTTGTTTTCTCCTGACGTAGGCCTATGTTATAACTCCGGTTTGGCACTTTCGTCGTTAATTTCGTCATCCCCCGCAATTCTTTATCGTAAGCTAAGGAATACCATTTTCTTTGGTGACAACTTCCAAAATCAACAATAAAATCTGTGTTCCTTATTGTTAAACCATAATACAGTATATCATGTATATATTGATGTTGTCAATATAAAAAGTAAACAATTAGTGCGGTGCTACATGCAGGAGGGAAAATGTGGGCTTCTTCTCCACCGATAATTGTGAATAAGGGCGAAATATGTTTGGTTTATGTTGCATTTATATCACAGCCCCATGCTGCACAGTCGTCCCTCGCCTTACCCTCCCATTAACATCTTCTGGTGAAGCCACTTAGCAATGAAGATACCAACAAATGTGTGATGACCTGTCGCATCACAGCAATAACCGGAATAGATACTGTGTCCAGGGTTTATAATTGGCTTTTAAAAAAAATATTGTTTGGCTTTTGCTTTTGATGGCTTAGCTGAGAATTGTTTGGCCGCAAAAGTGCGTACATTTACCGCGCAAAGTATTAATTTGGCTTAAATTTGAATTTTTTTCTGAAAAGGCTTTGATGGAGATCAAAAGATAATAAAAACTAATTTGTTGATGACGTGCGGATCACGTGATATTTGCAAGCGTTCCCTTGAAATCCTAAAAGCATGATTTTACTTTTTAATAACCCCTCGCAGAAAAACCTTTGGAGCCTGGCCAGAAGCCGATCCCTTTCAAAATGAAAAATTTTTTGTCTTCATCTTAGCTTATTTTTTGTAAAGATTAATTTGGCAGATTTGGCTATTTTCAACCTGATTTGCCTTTTTGCGCTTATGGATGTATGGACGATCAACCAGCCTGACTTTAGCACGTGATTAACAGTTACGTCATCCGATTATCATTTGGGTTCATTGACTGCTAAAAGGTAATACTCATACTTAGCTATGGTGAAGGGCGATTTAAAGAAAAATGACATGTAATGGTGAATGGACCCAAGCCAGGGCCATCAGAAGTGGTGGAAACGAGGAAATGGCCCGTTGTGTCGTTTGGTTAAGGGGTGAAAAGCTGAAATTTCATCCACACTAAACTGACGTCATTTAAAAGGGATGAAATGTTTTTATATTTTTTAAAACTAAACTTTCATTCTATGAGCAAAACGACCCAATTACTTATATCAAATGGCTTTATGACAGAGGATATTAATCAGTTAATTAGGGCTTTGAATAAACTCACGTGATTCAATGTTGTTATTATGCAGTCATGCGCGCAATTTTAAAGGATCATTTAGAAAAATTAAAACAAAAAAATTATTGACAGTTTTTTAAATATTTTTATATTCATTTATTGCTTTTCATTTTTCAATCGGGATTTCTGTTTGGACAATATTCAATCAGCGGAATCCGCTACCCATATCAAAATGTAGCAACATAATAGACTTACTGTTTATAAACATTGCCACTAATCTCTCAAGTTTTCTCTTGCCTTAAACAGTTGGAAAAAACTGTTCCTTTTTTGCTTTCTCTCCTTTAATCTTTATGGCATCCCTATAGGATTGAATTTAGTATTTTTGAAAGTTCTCTAGTTTCGGTATCTTCATGCATTCTTCAGATTTTCCATTTTGGTAAATTTCTCACATGATATACCTTTAGTAATTTAAGTCCACGCAGAATAATTTCTCCTAGAAAATACTATAATATGGGAAATGTCCACACGCATCAAAACTTCCATTGGTCATTAAAATGGGGGTATACGTAAGATACACATATCTTTACGCAGAGTGACAGATAGTAACTTTCATAACCTGTAAAAACCGTCCACAAAACCTGCACAGCAAAGTGGCGAGTGATAAAGTCCTTAGAATTGTTAATTGAAATTGTAAATAATTTTGTTTTTAAAGTTGTAAAAAGTATTGAAATGTTTTGTAAAACATCCCATAGACTTAAGAAAATCGGCTGTAAATAAAGGAAATGTATCAAAAATTTTAGTTACATTCCCCAAAATTTAAGATTTCTTTAAGATTGGAGGAAATTTCCCATTAAAAATGCAACTTTTGTTGGAAGTTTAACTTACCAGTAAAATTTTTTCTCTTGACACCGGAAAATTTTCGGGGGTCTTGCCTCGGGCCAGAGGTCACCCTTCCTGTTTTAAAGGGGTTATTTGAGCAGTTAGTAGATCTCAACCTATAGTGTTCAATCATGTCCATTGTGTATTTGCCGAAGACAGATAAGACTGACGTAACAGCAACTATATGAAATCCCACAACCTTCAAACTCACAAGTAAACAATTTATTTTAGACTGGAATTATTAAGCAATGATGTCACGAATTAAATCTACCTACATCAGAAATTGGTAACTCAAATGATTTTTCTTTGTAATTTATTAAAATATTTTCACTTTTATATCAGCGGAATTGTCAAAAGTGGACAGGAGGTGACGTCCTTTTCGCCATCATGGATCTAACCTCATCCCCTCTCAGGGCCTCTTTTTTTAACGTTACTTATTGGTACCAGGATTGGAGACACTCGGCGAAATTTGGAGACCACTCGGCGAAGTTTGGAGACCACTCGGCGAAATTTGGAGACCACTCGGCGAAGTTTTGAGACCACTCGGCGAAATTTGGAGACCACTCGGCGAAATTTGGAGACCACTCGGCGAAGTTTTGAGACCACTCGGCGAAATTTGGAGACCACTCGGCGAAATTTGGAGACCACTCGGCGAAATTTGGAGACCACTCGGCGAAGTTTTGAGACCACTCGGCGAAATTTGGAGACCACTCGGCGAAATTTGGAGACCACTCGGCGAAGTTTGAGACCACTCGGCGAAATTTGGAGACCACTCGGCGAAATTTGGAGACCACTCGGCGAAATTTGGAGACCACTCGGCGAAATTTGGAGACTACTCGGCGAAATTTGGATTGGAAACCACTCGGCAAAATTTGGAGACCACTCGGCGAAATTTGAAGATCCAATGACTGGTCTCCAATCAAAATAATGCTCAACTTCAGGTTCAAAAGGTTGTGAGATAAAGATTGTCATAAGTTGGTTGGTAGCTTAGTTCATGTTACGTATCTATTTTAGAGGGGGCAGCGGGGGCCATGCCCCTCCCCCCTTCCCCCACAATAATAATCCGTAGTAAATGTATGCCAAGCCAGGTTTTTAGGCATATAGGCCATGGATTTGCATATATATTATACATGTTTGCATTTAGGACAACGGTATTTTCTCAAATTTTTCTGTTATGTAAGTATTTGTTGAATTAATTATCATTTATTAGCATTACTTAGTGATTTGATCTCCCATCCAATTACATACGTGCCATCGATGGTATATAATTATCTGGAAATCTGTTTAAATTTCGGGAAATTTCCTTCATTCTGAGGTTATTTACTTCAAAATTTCTTCAATTTCCTTCAAATTTTTTTTCATTTACGGACAATTTTCGGAAAATTTTCTTCATTTTCGAAAAATTTTCTTCATTTTCTGGAAATTTTCTTCAATTTCTGGGAAATATGTTGTTTTTTATTTTACCCAATATTTCTTAAACAAATTTTTCTTTAATTTTGCCTAATTTTGCTTTAGTTTTACCTAATTTTTCAATTTGTTGTGAATAATTTCCCAATTTGCAGTTCAAGATCCCCATATAGGTAAATTATCTTTTTTATATCAACCCCAGAGCAAGTGTTTTTCTTCTTATTTTCCTCCAGTGTTTGGCAGAGTAAATGGCGTGGGGAAAAGTAAGATGAAAATGTAAATTATGTTATCAAAATGGAGCATTTTGGACACTCCACCCCCCAGAGCTTTGCTCTGTACCGCACCTTAATCGGGCCTTGGACCCCGCACCTTTCAACGCACGCGTCGAGCGCGCAGTGCCACCTTACGGCGCTACAGTGTGATTTTAATAACAATCTGGTGTGACCGAATTTTCCCCCCACAAAAAAAAATAATCACCCTTGTATTGCAAAGTGGGAATCCGTATGAATAAGTAACGAATTTCCCAATGTTTGAAGACCAGTGAAAATTCTAGAAAAATTTAAATGACGGTTTGGTTTGAAGAAAAAAAAGGTCAAAAGTACAGCTTCGTCGTGAAGGCTATTCAACTACCATTGCGCGCTGAGAGAAGCTTACCCTATCCCCGCCCGTTGGAAAAGCTATCCCCATACCCACCACTTAAGTTGGGGGCAATCCCCCGTCGAGAAAATCTTGACACTACTTTTGGAGATAAAAATATGTATTTGTAAGCAGTTAATTCAAATAATATTCAGTATACAAGTAACATGGAGCAGGGATATCTTACCTTCCCTGCATAAAGCTGTTAGCTAAGATAACTCTCTTTTGTAATGCACATTTTACCCTGTAAAGTGTAACCCGAATGGGATACACGGCTCCGAGTACATCATCAACTGCTCAATATTGCCATGATTGTGTCATTTTCTCGTACGAAGGGGATGGAGAGTGTGGATTGTTTACTTAACAAGCGCAAACTCCCCGGTAGGATAAAATGATAACGTGTTTGTGAATTATCTTTGCCATCTTCACCTGGCGAGAAGTTTGTTCTCCCATCAATCAAGGACGATATACATCAATGAACTGGTATAAGCACCGCCAGCTGGAAAACTGATCAATCTTAAAGGTTAACATTATACTAAGATGACAATGATCAAGCTAAGTTTCATTCAATCTAAATTTTTTGTTATACTTGGGTCGTTTTCAACGATCTTTCAAAGTCCTTTCAAGAACTTAATTTGTGCGTACATGAAGCGTATATCACGTATTTTTCTCGCATCAGATAATTAAAAGGTAATATTAGATGTTAATATTTTCTCAAAAGTAACAAAAAATACCAATGCAATATTAATGTTTCTTAACTAGATAATTACTTTCCCAAGTTTCTGTATCAAGAACTAGTGTCAGAAATTTAATTAGCATGGGTTATATATAGCCAGTGTGTTTGTAGATTTATCCTTTGGTGTACATATAATATAGGCTGTTTCAGTAACGGAAGAGATGATTTGTATGTATTGTGGAAACTGCATTGCTTAGATGATAAGCATTAAGCTCTGGTAGGATGATGAAAATGATGGTGGCAGGGTGGGATATTCGAGTCGACAGTGCGAAATGCGTCAGGTGTGATGCGATGATGGCGGCACCTTCATGGCTATCTGTTGAACGGACAGACAAAAGTAAAGACGTTAACAGTTTAAGCAATTAAAAGACCCCAAACAACCGCATAAAGCGTCATGTTTATGAAATTTACAGTACCATAAAAGCTTGATTGAATGCAGAAATCATGTAAAAGTAAAAGCTATAAAGTAAATCCCAGCATTAACGTTTTAACTTAATTTTTTAATTAATAATCCCCTGGCGGAGACCGGCTATATCCCAATTTCGTGTAAAGTCTCCTTATTGTAATTTCGACGTTCTACCCTCTCTCCCTCCCCCACCCCCCTTGTCTTCAACTTTTCAAAAAGGCTCCGCTCTGCGTGCAGGCTAATTTGCTAACTGACGAAAAGAGATTGATCTGGTTATTTACCTACGTAAACGTCTTCATCCCCACTGGACCACGAGACCCAGACAATATCACATACAAGTTGATGTGTGCCCCATATAAGGCATTAGTGTAGCCAGATGGTCCACGGGGTCGTACCCCCCCCCCCCTTCCCCCAACAAAAGGTAAATTAGTAATGGTAAAATGGTAAAAAAGGTCCAAATTTTCCGTCGGCGACCTCCCCCCCCCCCCCTCTCCCACACCTTCCTATCTTAATCTGAAAAGCTGGCTAAACCCCTGTAAGGTCCACCTCAATTCAGTCGTATCTCTTCTGTGCCTGGTAGACTTGGTAGATGGATCTTAATGAGAGGGCTGATACGGAAGAAAGAGGATTCGAACATATTTTCAAATTCCCGAGTAATTTCGAAGCAACTATATATCTTGTTTGTATTGATACACATTTGAAACAGAGATACATGAGACAATTTCGCATAAAAATACAAAATGATTTAGGAGACCCTATGGGCATTTTCAAAACAAATCTTGTAGTAATTAGAGTGTCTCTGCAAACATAGGTGATATGCGCAAAACATTTCAATATAAAAAAATATTAAAAAAACATGCAGAAAAAAACGCACTAAAAAGAAAACAAATACCAAATATGGTAATATAAAAAAGTGTACATAATTATGAAAACAAATTAATATATGCTGAGCTTAATGCCCAGAGCCCACTCACACACAGGGCGAACTGGTCAAAAAACATTCCACCATTTTTGAAGTGAAGACCGGCCCACATTATATTTATTTACACCATGGTTAACCAAAATGTACTACCATATGTATAGCCTGTGGGAGGCTGCTGGCCCCGATTTTAAGGCATATGTTTAACTTTCGGTAGGTAAATTCCGCCCATGGTTTATAGATTCGGGAGCCAGGACCAATGTTGGCAATTGCCGATTGGGTTTATACTTAAAAAGCTCACTTTTGAAAATTATTGCTTTGAAAAACAGACCTTGGTGTCGGGTCGCTGATAAATTTGTATCAGATGAATATTCAATCTATGTTACATATTCTGTGCACTATGTAGGATTTGTGAGTAAGTGCACTTCTATTTTGACTTTTTACTCCAGCTTACTTTTGAGGCTAACAACAACAAGGCAAATATGATACTTGGACTCATCCGTAGATCATTCACATATCTTAATGAAACCTCTTTAGTCCAGCTCTACAAGGCATTTGTAATACCTCATCTGCAATTTTCAAAGTGTGTCTGCATGGCACAATGTTTAAAGGAAAGCCTTCAAATTTATCCCACATTTGCGTAATCTGCCATATTCAGAGAGGCTTAGCAATTTGAAACTACCAACATTAACTTACTGAAGAGCAAGAGGTGATATGATTGAATATATAAGATGGTCTCACATACATATGATACAAGAGTTGCCAATTTATCACCTATTCGTAATAATACTAGAACAAGAAGTTCTAAATGCAGGAAAATTCTTCAATCACATTCATTCACTAGACATGTCAGTGTTCGACAAAAAAAATTCTCCAACCGGATTTGCAAGTTATGGAATAATTTACCTAAGTAGGTTGTGGAAGCATGCAATCTAAATTTGTTTAAGAACAGTCTGGATAAGCACTAGTGTAGTCAGGCTTTTCGCTTTCATTTCAAGGCCGAGGGTCACGAGATACTTGACACTTGTAGGAATCTCAGGCTACTATCCTTGGCTACTATCCTCAGCTAATATCCTTGGCTACTATCCTTGGCTACTATTTTTGGCTACTATCCTTGGCTACTACCCTTGGCTACTATCTTTGGCTACTAGCCTTGGCTACTATCCTTGGCTATTATCCTTGGCAACTATCCTTGGCTACTAGCCTTGGTTACTAGATTGGCTACTATTCTTGGCTACTATTCTTGGCTACTATCCTTGGCTACTATCCTTGGCTACTAGCCTTGGCTACTAGCCTTGGCTACTAGCCTTGGCTACTAGCCTTGGCTACTATCCTTGGCTACTATCCTTGGCTACTATCCTTGGCTACTATCCTTGGCTACTATCCTTGGCTACTATCCTTGGCTACTATCCTTGGCTACTATCCTTGGCTACTATCCTTGGCTACTATCCTTGGCTACTATCCTTGGCTACTATCCTTGGCTACTATCCTTGGCTACTATCCTTGGCTACTATCCTGGCTACTATCCTTGGCTACTATCCTTGGCTACTATCCTTGGCTACTATCCTTGGCTACTATCCTTGGCTACTATCCTGGCTACTATCCTTGGCTACTATCCTATCCTTGGCTACTAGCCTTGGCTACTATCCTTGGCTACTATCCTTGGCTACTAGCCTTGGCTACTATCCTTGGCTACTATCCTTGGCTACTATCCTTGGCTACTACCCTTGGCTACTATTTTTGGCTACTATCCTTGGCTACTCCCCGTGGCTACTATATTTGGCTACTAGCCTTGGCTATTAGCCTTGGCTACTATCCTTGGCTACTAGCCTTGGCTACTAGCCTTGGCCACTAGCCTTGGCCACTAGCCTTGGCCACTAGCCTTGGCCACTAGCCTTGGCTACTAGCCTTGGCCACTAGCCTTGGCTACTAGCCTTGGCCACTAGCCTTGGCCACTAGCCTTGGCCACTAGCCTTGGCCACTAGCCTTGGCCACTAGCCTTGGCCACTAGCCTTGGCCACTAGCCTTGGCTACTAGCCTTGGCTACTAGTCTTGGCTACTAGCCTTGGCTACTAGCCTTGGCTACTAGTCTTGGCTACTCGCCTTGGCTACTAGCCTTGGCTACTAGCCTTGGCTACTAGTCTTGGCTACTAGCCTTGGCTACTAGCCTTGGCTACTAGCCTTGGCTACTAGCCTTGGCTATTAGCCTTGGCTACTAGCCTTGGCTACTAGCCTTGGCTACTAGCCTTGGCTACTAGTCTTGGCTACTAGTCTTGGCTATTAGCCTTGGCTATTAGCCTTGGCTACTAGCCTTGGCTACTAGCCTTGGCTACTAGCCTTGGCTATTAGCCTTGGCTACTAGCCTTGGCTACTAGTCTTGGCTACTAGCCTTGGCTACTAGCCTTGGCTACTAGTCTTGGCTACTAGCCTTGGCTACTCGCCTTGGCTACTAGCCTTGCTACTAGCTTTGGCTACTCACCTTGGCTACTAGCCTTGGCTACTAGCCTTGGCTACTAGCCTTGGATACTAGCCTTGGCTACTCGCCTTGGCTACTCACCTTGGCTACTAGCCTTGGATATTAGCCTTGGCTATTAGTCTTGGCTACTAGCCTTGGCTACTAGCCTTGGCTACTAGCCTTGGCTACTAGTCTTGGCTACTAGTCTTGGCTACTAGTCTTGGCTACTAGTCTTGGCTATTAGCCTTGGCTACTAGCCTTGGCCACTAGCCTTGGTCACTAGCCTTGGCTACTCGCCTTGGCTACTAGTCTTGGCTACTCGCCTTGGCTACTCGCCTTGGCTACTCACCTTAGCTACTAGCCTTGGCTATTAGCCTTGGCTACTAGCCTTGGCTATTAGCCTTGGCTACTAGCCTTGGCTACTAGCCTTGGCTACTAGCCTTGGCTACTAGTCTTGGCTACTATCCTTGGCTACTATCCTTGGCTACTATCCTGGCTACTATCCTTGGCTACTATCCTTGGCTACTATCCTTGGCTACTATCCTTGGCTACTATCCTTGGCTACTATCCTGGCTACTATCCTTGGCTACTATCCTTGGCTACTATCCTTGGCTACTATCCTTGGCTACTATCCTTGGCTACTATCCTTGGCTACTATCCTTGGCTACTATCCTTGGCTACTATCCTGGCTACTATCCTTGGCTACTATCCTTGGCTACTATCCTTGGCTACTATCCTTGGCTACTATCCTTGGCTACTATCCTTGGCTACTATCCTTGGCTACTATCCTTGGCTACTATCCTTGGCTACTATCCTTGGCTACTATCCTGGCTACTATCCTTGGCTACTAGCCTTGGCTACTATCCTTGGCTGTTATCCTTGGCAACTATCCTTGGCTACTAGCCTTGGTTACTAGATTGGTTACTATTCTTTGCTACTGTTCTTGGCTACTATCCTTGGCTACTATCCTTGGCTACTATCCTTGGCTACTATCCTTGGCTACTATCCTTGGCTACTATCCTTGGCTACTATCCTTGGCTACTATTTTTGGCCACTATCCTTGGCTACTCCCCGTGGCTACTATATTTGGCTACTAGCCTTGGCTATTAGCCTTGGCTACTATCCTTGGCTACTAGCCTTGGCTACTAGCCTTGGCCACTAGCCTTGGCCACTAGCCTTGGCTACTAGCCTTGGCCACTAGCCTTGGCCACTAGCCTTGGCCACTAGCCTTGGCCACTAGCCTTGGCCACTAGCCTTGGCCACTAGCCTTGGCCACTAGCCTTGGCCACTAGCCTTGGCCACTAGCCTTGGCCACTAGCCTTGGCCACTAGCCTTGGCCACTAGCCTTGGCTACTCGCCTTGGCTACTCGCCTTGGCTACTCGCCTTGGCTACTAGTCTTGGCTACTCGCCTTGGCTACTCGCCTTGGCTACTCGCCTTGGCTACTAGTCTTGGCTACTCGCCTTGGCTACTAGCCTTGGCTATTAGCCTTGGCTACTAGCCTTGGCTATTAGCCTTGGCTACTAGCCTTGGCTACTAGCCTTGGCTACTAGCCTTGGCTACTAGTCTTGGCTACTAGTCTTGGCTATTAGCCTTGGCTATTAGCCTAGGCTACTAGCCTTAGCTACTAGCTTTGGCTACTCACCTTGGCTACTAGCCTTGGCTATTAGCCTTGGCTACTAGCCTTGGCTACTAGTCTTGGCTACTAGTCTTGGCTACTAGCCTTGGCTACTAGTCTTGGCTATTAGCCTTGGCTATTAGCCTAGGCTACTAGCCTTAGCTACTAGCTTTGGCTACTCACCTTGGCTACTAGCCTTGGCTATTAGCCTTGGCTACTAGCCTTGGCTACTAGCCTTGGCTACTCGCCTTGGCTACTAACCTTAGCTACTAGCCTTGGCTATTAGCCTTGGCTATTAGTCTTGGCTACTAGCCTTGGCTACTAGCTTTGGCTACTAGCCTTGGCTACTAGTCTTGGCTACTAGTCTTGGCTACTAGTCTTGGCTACTAGTCTTGGCTATTAGCCTTGGCTACTAGCCTTGGCCACTAGCCTTGGTCACTAGCCTTGGCTACTCGCCTTGGCTACTAGTCTTGGCTACTCGCCTTGGCTACTCGCCTTGGCTACTCACCTTAGCTACTAGCCTTGGCTATTAGCCTTGGCTACTAGCCTTGGCTATTAGCCTTGGCTACTAGCCTTGGCTACTAGC
This sequence comes from Chiridota heheva, assembly GCA_020152595.1. NCBI lineage: Eukaryota > Metazoa > Echinodermata > Holothuroidea > Apodida > Chiridotidae > Chiridota > Chiridota heheva. The sequence continues at coordinate 493,833 of JAIGNY010004016.1, read as the reverse complement.
CTTGGCTACTAGCCTTGGCTACTAGCCTTGGCTACTAGTCTTGGCTACTAGTCTTGGCTACTAGCCTTGGCTACTAGTCTTGGCTATTAGCCTTGGCTATTAGCCTAGGCTACTAGCCTTAGCTACTAGCTTTGGCTACTCACCTTGGCTACTAGCCTTGGCTATTAGCCTTGGCTACTAGCCTTGGCTACTAGTCTTGGCTACTAGTCTTGGCTACTAGTCTTGGCTACTAGTCTTGGCTATTAGCCTTGGCTACTAGCCTTGGCCACTAGCCTTGGTCACTAGCCTTGGCTACTTGCCTTGGCTACTAGTCTTGGTTATTAGCCTTGGCTATTAGCCTAGGCTACTAGCCTTGGCTACTAGCCTTGGCTACTAGCCTTGGCTACTAGCCTTAGCTACTAGCTTTGGCTACTCACCTTGGCTACTAGCCTTGGCTATTAGCCTTGGCTACTAGCTTTGGCTACTAGCCTTGGCTACTAGTCTTGGCTACTCACCTTGGCTAGTAGCCTTGGCTACTTGCTTTGGCAACTCTCCTTGGCTACTAGTCTTGGATATTAGCCTTGGCTACTAGCCTTGGATATTAGCCTTGGCTACTAGTCTTGGCTACTAGCCTTGGCTACTAGCCTTGGCTACTAGTCTTGGCTACTAGTCTTGGCTGCTCACCTTGGCTAGTAGCCTTGGCTACTCGCCTTGGCTACTTACCTTGGCCACTAGCCTTGGATATTAGCCTTGGTTACTCGCCTTGGCTACTTACCTTGGCTAATAGCCTTGGATATTAGCCTGGGCTACTAGCCTTGGCTACTAGTCTTGGCTACTAGCCTTGGCTACTAGTCTTGGCTACTAGCCTTTCGTCCAGGAAACATAGGTACCATAGGTAAGTATTTCTTTTTAAGCTTCAAGGATGACCTAGAATTTCATATGACTTTCAAAAGGGCACCTCCTGTCCGGTCAGCCCTCAAATTTTAAAAAGGCACCTCCTGCCCTCGTCCGCATAATCTATAAAAGGGCACTCTCTGCCCCCTTTCCCCCTTACTCTAGGGCAAGGGGCCAAGTTGCCTCACGTTGCCTCCGTGGTTCACATCCAGTATCCCAACCGGGAGACTCCGTCTACCGATGCCAGTTTTGCCATTAACTGGCTCACCAGTGAAAAATTCTTAATCTGGGCCCTGGGAAAAGGAGGGGGGGGGGAGGAATTTAGCCTAAAAATGATAATATGGCCTAAGAGGATCTCACCTTCCTGAGTTTTACAGTTGGCAGGTAAAATTGGGAAATCATAAACATATAATTGAAACAACTGGTCAAATTGAAGAAATGTTTGGTCAAATTATTTGACGATTTGGTGAAAATTTTCAACCTATTTCAAGAAAATTGACATAAATTTCCTCAAAATTGCCTAAAAATGAAGGAAAGTTCTTGAAAATTAAAGAAAATTGCTCAAAAGAAGGAGATTTTTTTCAAATGGAAGTAAATTTCCTGAAAATTTTCTAGCATATTTAAAAAAATTGACATAATTTTTTTCAAAAGTGCCTAAAAATGAAGGAAAATTCCCAAAATTGAAGAAAATTGCCCAAAGAGAAAGAGATTTTCTTCAAATGGAAGTAAATTTCCTGAAAATGAAAATAAAATTGAAGAAAAAGCTGGCAAAATTATTTGATACTCTGCTCAAATTTCTCGAAATTGGGTCAAATTTTTCGAAAATTGACCAAATTTTCTCAAAATCGAAGAAAATTACTGAGAAATGAGAAAATTTCCCTAAAATTGTCGAACAATTTTTGAAATTTTAATGAAAGTGCTCAAAAATAAATACATTTGCCAAAAAAATTTAAAAATTGAACGAAAATTCCCAAAATTTTCAAAAAAATCACCCAAATTTAAAAAAAGTACCCGTAAATGAATTTCCCCAAATTTTCAAATAATTCTCAGAAATTGTACCCAAAATGAACAAAACTTCCAGAAAATTGCCCCAAAAGCCCAAAATTAACCAAATTTCCCAAACATTGACAATCAATTCACTGAAATTGTAAGGAAAGTTCCCGAAAATGAATGAAATTTCCCGATTAGCAGCTACGTAAGTGATGGAACCCCCCTCCCCCTCCCCGTCACTCACACACACCCAGAGGTGACCCTTCCTATGCCTCCGCCTAAAACTATATGTACAAATATGGCTCATACAGGGTTTGATATGATTGTGATGATGCGATTTATTTTCGTTATTTTTACTTCTTTAGCAATTGCTCCGCGACCCTGTTTTACAAAAGTCTCAGCAAACCCGACCAAAGATGTGATATCTTTGGACGTAAGGCAGGGCAAATTGGTTTAAGCCTGAAGACTGGTATGCCACCTCCAGTAATCGTGGTTTGCGAAAGTTGAGTGTGCACATGTTTTCATTGAAATCCTTATTCCTTGTGGCAGATAATATTTAAGTTTTAATAGAAGTGACGCATATTAAAAGACCTTAATAATGAAGAAGAAAACTAAGTAAGATATTTTCCATACTTGATAGTTTTATTGTTATGTCAGGACTATTTGCAGTCATCAAAGTTCCTTGCTTGATGTTTACTACTAATACTAGTAGTAATGTAGGCCTAGTAACTAACGTTGCTACACTTATATCCTAGTTTCACGAAAATGTCTAATGAAAGCAGTACGATTCAAGTCCGACTAGGCTAGCTTAGGTCTATGGTAGCTATTAGTCATATCCCAAAATACACTTTTTGACATACTGGTGGTGGGTTATCAGTACACTTTCCATACATAAAGGTGAAGGTGTGTTGAACGTTAGGCTACCAAACATTGGCCCATGGTCAATGGGGCGAATTTCGTTCCAGCTTGCTATCTTACCATATTTATTATTATGTACCAAAAAGACAAAATTAGAAAACCCTTTATGCTTGTTTTGGCAAAAAAGTTTTTCCAATCGGACCTTCAAAATTTCTGTCACTTGTAATTGTTTATGTTCGATGCCGTATTACTTCTATGGTTGTCGTACAGCTAATTGGCTAACACCTTATTCACATTTAAATAGATTCATCTAATAAGTAAACAATTATATCAAATTTTGACGTCATGAATAATCAGCAAAATTTAGTTCTGCTCTTAAAGACTTTTTAAAAATTGCAGATATATTTGCCACTCTCTAGTCTGCTGGGACATACATACTGTTAAGAGAGATTTAGAAAAGTTTAGTGAGTGGTGGTGCAAGCCTGTCTGCACAGTAAGATTCACACAGTAAGATGTTCCAGAATCAGATGTTATAATTCATACTATTCAACTATTCAATTTTATGTAACTTTTTCAATATCATAAAAGTGGAAAACAATTTTAAAAATTGAAATCTCCATTGAATCACTCCAAGTAGGAATTGCACTTGGCCCTGTAGTGAAAGAAAAACAAGAAAAGTAGTATGAGTTATGCTTTTTGGGGAAAAGCTGGTAGATCCTTTCATTGGACATTACATGAATTTAAATTGCCAAGTTTCTCTCTTTTATTTAAGAAACATGGAAGACATGGATGTAAGTGAGCTGATGGCAGACGACTGGAGCTCAGACCCGGAAAGTCCCAGCAACGAGGAAGGAGGCTCTTCAGGGGATGAAGCAAAGGGTGCACCCAAGAATGAAGGTCCTCAAGAAGATGGAGGAGGAACTCTGACAATGTATTTATAGTTCCTTAGTCTTCATTATCTTCAATGTCAAATTTTAATTTTAATGAAGTGTTGCTAATTAAGCACTTATGTTAGAATGATTTTTAAATGGGTTGAAAGATCAGGAATTAACCACAGCACAATAAATGGACCAAGAACAAATGGAAAGATCAAACTATGAAACCTTTGATAGTTCAGTTATTCTTCTGGTTCTGGTTTAATACTGTGCCAACACCTACATGTGGTGGTTATTAGGCACAAGTCAGAGTGTGAGTGTAGCAGATAAAATTGGTATATGTTGTCCCCTTTTTGTTTCGTCTTTCATACTTTTCCAAAGAGTCATTGCATCACTTCATATAAGATGATATAATTAACATCAGTGAAGACTTTCATTCCTGTTTTTGAAATAGTATAAAATCATCTGACCAATCATACATTAAAAAGGTTTGTGCATTTACAACTATAAATTCCACTCTTATATAGAAATTCTTATTGAAATGGCAAGAAATTACAAAACACTTTGATTTGAGAATAGAGAATAGATAGAAAAAATATTTAACGTACTTGCCAACCCTATTTAATTGTGATATGTATTAAATACAACAAAGTTTATTTTCCATATAAGAAACCAATCAGTAAAAGCATCAGCTATAGGCATATTCAATCTTTTATTCAAACCCAATCATTTTGTTTGAAATTTGTCTTTGTTGTTAAAGGATTAGCTCAGGGGTCAAGCATATGGAAGAGAACTACAAAAGAAACAAAACATGGAAGTAGGCATTCACAAATCTTGTTCTGTTAAGGAGATATTTGAGTTTAAATTTTGGTATAATTTGAGTAGAAACAACTAAAATAAGGTGTGATGTTTTTTACCTCTGCTAACGAAGTTGGACGGAGGTTATGTTTTCACCTGTGTTTGTTTGTCTGTTTATTTGTCTGCCCTCAAGATATCTTAAGAACTGATGATTGGATTTAGATTAAATTTGGTGTGTGGTTTTGCTACTACTTAAGGACAAATTGATTAGTATTTGAGACATATTGGAACAGTGGAAGGGTGCAAATGGGGGTGGGGACATGTTTTTGCCTGTCTGTTTGTCTGTCATCAAGATATTCCCAGAACTGATGATTGGATTTGGATTATTAAATTTGGTGTGTGGTTTTGTTACTGCTTAAGTAAGAAAGTGATTAAAATTTTAAACATATTGGAACAGGGGAAGGGTGGAAATGGAGGGGTGGGGGACATTTTAAGGTGAGTTTGTATGTCATTAAGATATCTCCAGAACTGATGATTGTATTTTGATTGAATAATGTGTGGTTTTGTTTTTGTTTCATGAAGAAATGAATAAAATTTGGGACCAATTGGAACAGGGGAAGTGCAGAAATCGAGGGGTGGGGATGTTTTAGGATGAGATCTGTCAAGACTACATTGTACAGATTTAGGTTGAAACTTTCCAATGGAATGTGCTGAACAGTGACTTTACACTCTGAATGAAAATCCAAACAATCAATTTTATGGACTCAAAGAGACTTACATAAAGTGTTCTCTGGAATCAATGAAAATGAAACAATCGGTTTCTGCCATGAATGGAAAATGATGGAATGTGAATCCTGGCTGAATAAAGCCCAAACAATAATGCTTCACTTGAATAAAACTTAAAACAATGTTATGGCCTTGGAGGAAATCCAGTCAGAAGATAATCTTCAAGTGTTCAGATTGCAAATTTTAATTACAGATTAAAACTTGAGGATGAATCTTGGTGGGCCTAGGATTTCTGAGGTAGATTATATTGGGTATGGGGATCAAATAAACTTTAAAATTATTATAGGCATGTTGGAATTGCAACGGGCGGAGGTATGCACTCTAGAGAGTGCTAATATTCTAGTCTCTTTGTGTAATCTTTCATATTTTGCCCTGCTATTTTGGATATGTCAGAAAAGTAGGAAAACAGAATCATATAAAGTTAATCATAATTTACCACCTGAGAAAGTTCAAGAAAAAATAATTCAAAATTTTTAAAAGTTGAGTAATTTTTCTTTATAATACATTAACAATTGTTAAGAATGTGAGGATAAGGGGCCAACCTTCCATAGTAGACTTACTACACCAGTCATTTCTACACAGATAAGACAGTGCTTTAAACTTGAATATCTCCTGAACAGAATAAGGTATCGAAGTAGTTTATTTACCATTTTGTTTCTATCATATAAGATAAACTTGCTTGTCCATTGAAGTAATCCTTTAATAACACAAATTTTAGTTTATGTCCATTAAAAATTGGAATCAAATTGTGTTTGTTGACCTCAGTACCTTATACTTTTGGATTATTATAAGTAATTAGATCACTCTTTTCTTACTGTCAGATCTGAGAAGAAAGGCATTGCAGGGAAACACAGAAACGCCCTGCAAAAGCTTCAAGACACCGATCCAGATTTTTATGAATTCTTAAAGAACGAAGATCAGCAACTTCTCAATTTCGTGGACTCTGATTTTTCTGACTCTGAAGAAGAAGAGAAATCTGAGGATGAGGGAAATGAAGATGGAGGAGAGTCAAAGAAGAAGAAGAAGAAAACAAAGAAATCGAAATCAGAGAAAAAAGCAGAAAAGCTCCATCAAATTGATTTGGATCAAGAGGTATAATTCTGTAAAGTTGTTTGTAGATCGTAGTTAAATTACATACATCAAGAGAGCTGTATCTTATCCAAAAACAAAAATTTCTCCATGAATGAAATTTGTCAAACAGTTAATGTCTACTGAACAATTGAATTCAGATTGATGCATCTTATCTCTAAGAATTGTTAACTGGAATTTTGTGCCCAATAGAGGGATTTCATCACGTGACTCTAACTCATCTGGAAGCCATTTTGCCGGGAAAGCATTGTTGGGTTTCACACGTCTTCACACAGCTCAGTCACATCACATGTACAACAAACATACTGCCTGCTAACCTACCTACCAGTTCAGCGAATTTTGTTGTTTTTGTTCGCAGCGGCAGTTTAACTTTATATTTTCCTAACGTTTGATATATTCACCGGGTATACGAAGTGTATCTTTTACGTGAATGCCATCTGATTGTTAGTTATATGCAGACAAAACCTACATTCCAGGCATAAAGTGCTAACTGCAAATTATATACTGAAGGTTGAAAGACGTTGCGTTGTATAGCAGAAATCCACTTCGAACATCGATCAGGATCAAATGGAAATCGAGAGAACATCTTTTTATTCCTTGGCACACGTCTATTAGTGCAACCAACAGCACACAAGATTCCAGCATAATTATCTTACAAAAATTATCTTTTATAACAAAATGCAAGCGTTTGTAAGTCTTAATAAGTGTACAGCAGACGATCGTTCTCGCCCTACAAAATGGCGATGTAAACAAAGCCAAGTGACCTCATGACGTCAGCTGAATCACCCTAATAAGATGTCTTCTATTACTCATTCAGTAGTCTCCATATTGCATTCTTGTTGTATGATATTATGGCATATTTACAAGTTTACTTTTAAACGACCACGGAATGTTCAATTTTAATTACCGTACCCCTGATTTTCAGAATATACGAGATGAGAGGAAATGTTGTTTTCGCAAACAAAACTATGTATGTTGACGGTGTTTCTTCAAATTTTAAAGTTTAAAAGGTACAGCTTCACACAGAGTATTGAACTCTTTATATTTTCCCATCTTAATTTTTTCATCGCTAACATAATGTATTCTTTTTGGCACAATTTGACCATCATTACTGTTGGTGCCATTAATCCTCACTGTGGTGCCATTAATCCTCAGCATCCGACCAACCATGAATGGTGACAACACCCCCATATTGTCAGTAAAACTTTATGTAATTCTTGTTTATTTAGTTTGTATGCATGACTAGGTTACCCCATGTGGTGCTGAAATTATGCAGCAGATCTTCAGCATTTTCCAAGGCTCATACCGTTTATGTTTTCTCCAGCTTCACGTTGCCAGCGATGAAGAAGATTTTGTAGATGAGGATGAGGAGGAGGTTGGAAAGAAGAAGAAAGAGGATAAGGAAATGGTTACCTTGGCGATGGTTGACACGTGGAGAGGGAAGCTGGAGAATCATTCCATAGGAGCATTCAGAGATGTAGTGAGGGCGCTCACGGCTGCAGTTGCAGAGATCAAGAAATCGGATCAAACCAAGAAAGCCAAATTTGCAGTCCAAGGAAGTTCAGGTATGTATGGTATTGCCAACAAGGGTCATGTTTTGATTGCAAATGAAGCCTAAAAAGTTGTTTGTTTGCCCTCCTCTGGTGCCCCTAACTCGCTAAAAATAGCTACTGCGTTTAAATAATATATATATATTATATATATATATATATATATATATATATATATATATATATATATATATATATATATATATATATATATATATATATTTATATATATATATGTATATATATATTATATTTCAAAAAACCCAACCCTTTGTAAAAATCCCTACATAATAGCATGGCAACCATTTTTGCCTGTTGAATGTTGCTGTTACTGTGGAGAATATGAAGCTCACTGCCCACAAGAGCTTGAGAATACAAAGATGCCCTGCCTACTTAAAATGAGTGTGTCAGGCAAGGGAAAGAAAATCCCAAGTTGCATAAAAAGCTGAGAGATATCAAAACTGAGCAAACTGAAAAGAACCAACAATCTGATAATGAAGTAAAGTGTTGTAAATGTTTATAAATGTTCTTGATACTTAATCCTGATGGAGTAAAAAAAAAAAAAATCACAAGAAACGGCAAACAAACAGTTTTTTAGGCCTGATATGACTTCCAACTGGTTTTCTCAATTGGTAGAGATCCCGCTTATCAACCGTGGGGCCATTTCCCGCCCAGTCATACCAAAATCTTTAAAATGGGACCTGCTGTCCTCTTGCTTCGTGCTCAGCATAAGAGGTTGGAGCAGGGTTATAGTACAGGCTTGAGCACTGTGTGTTGGCTGAAGCTTTGACTCTCAAAAGGTCATCAATTGTCATCAGTAGCAGGAGTAATACAAGTTGCATCATCACCTCTGTGATCATCATCCCCATTGTTTCCATCATTATGATAAACCCTGCAGAAATACTGGGCCCCTGGATATGCAGTAATATTGGGACCCTGGATACCCACATGCCTGATTATTATCATTATGACCCTGATCTAAATTTGCAACTTAGTCCTATATGGGGATTTGATCACATGACTCTTAACTCATCTGGAAGCCATTTTGCAGGGCAGGGCGTCATTGCGTTTCATGCGTCTTCACACAGCTCAGTAACATCACATGTACAACAAACATACTGCATGCTAACCTACCTACCAATTCACAAATTTATTGATTGCAGTTTTTGTTGGATTCCGATTTTACTTCATATTTTCTTTAAGTTTTATATATTGAATATGAACAGAAACTTTTACGTGAAAACCATCTAATTGTTTGTTATATTCAGACAAAGCCTACATATTTGATATAAAGTGCTAGCTGCAAATCCTGAATCGAAGGTTAAAAGTCGCTTGAGTCGTACAGTAGAAACCACTTTGAATGTTGATCAGGATCAGGTGGAAATCAAGAAAACGTCTTTTTATTCCCGGCACAGGTCTACTAGTGCAACCAACAGCACAGGAAGAATCCGGCATTATTATCTTACAAAGATTATCTTATATAACTACATGCAAACATATGTAAATCTAATTAAGTGTACAGCAGACGAAAGTGTTCATTCCCTACAAAATGGCGATGTAAACAAAGTCATGTGACCTTATGACATCAGCTGAAACACCCTTATAGCATTATTAAAGTTTGTGTTCCATCTTCTCCTTTTTATATTAAACAAATTTTCCAAAATCAAATTCTAAGATTGACTGCTTTTGAGTGCATTTCTACTTGTACCGTAAATTTGAAAAATATTTGTGATCAATGGGAACCCGTTCAGTCCCGGGCGCTGGTACGAGTCATCTTTTTTAATATTGTCATTGACATTGGAAACTTGTTAATAATTTCATATTCATTTGTAGAATTTCTTTACTTGCACAAGTTTCTTTAGAAATTTTTATGTTCAAGAAATATCACTGATTTTGTGTCATTTTTTCCAGTTTTCAATGCTGTTGTATCACTGTGCCTGAAGCATGCATACCCCATACTTCAACATGTTCTTGGGATGGATGCTGCAGCAGTCACGAAAATGAAACTTCCCAACTCCAAACCAAAATGGAACACTGTGGAAGCCACTGTCAAAACTTATTTGGTCCAGGTGCTCAAACTTCTCGCAGGTGTCGGAGATACCGCAGTCGTCATGGCAATCTTACGGCATATTCACAAGATGGTTCCGTACTTTGCATGTATCCCTCAGTTGTCCACCAAAGTTACGAGCGCTCTTGTTGATCTTTGGAGTTCTGGTGAGGAGTCCGTGCGGGTCGTGGCATTCCTTTGTATCTTTTCATTGACGAGACACCTGCAGAACAGCAAGCTGGATTTTGCTTTGAAGGTCTGTTGGGAGTTAATTGCTTTTTGATTTCCCTAAGGTAGTAGAACATGTAGGTGTCATCTATGTAGATTCTTTTTCCTTTTTAAATCATTATTATTGAAATTGTTTTATTTTCGATGGAAACATAATTTGATGTGGTTAAAAGATTGTTGTTTGAAGGTCAGAAATAACATTCCATTTAAATTGTCAAATAAGCATGTTGTTCCAATGACATTCCGTCAAGTGTTTTAGAAATAATCCTTGCTGGAAGTTTAGGGCAAAAATATGAAGCTGATAACCAATCAGTTTTCTTGCTCTCATTCTTTATTCGGAGCCCCAAACAAGAGGAAGCAGAATTATTTTAGCTCAACTATTCAAAGAATAGTAGAGCTATTCTACTACCCCTGGCGTTGGCATCTTTTAAAAGTTTTCGGATAAAGTTTTTATACTGTAACTTATGTTATGAATGGTGTACATTCATGTAACTTGACGTAGGGTCAATGGACATGGGTACTGTTTCAATGAGTATGATTGGGGGTTGTTTGTGCATACTAATTAGTTTATTTGCATAACAGTAAAAATATTTGTCCAGTTAAAGTTTTTAGTTAAAAGTTTTCATAACTTTAGTTATGAATAGTGTACATTCATGTAACTTGAACTTGACATAGGGATAGAGGGCGTGGGTGCTGTTCAAATGAGCATCATTGGGGAGGGGGTTGGGGGTTGTGTGTGCATACTAATTAGCTTTTTTGTATAACAATGAAGATATTTGTAATGATATTAATTAAAGTGGGAGTGGGGATTTTGTTCACACAAATGATCATATATGTGAAGAGCATTGTCTACACAATGGTGAGGTGTAATCTTCATATTAATTAGGTTATTTGCATAACTAGACATTCATACAAAATATTTAACCTGAGATAATAAATTGGTATTTGGTTCAGTGGTAGAGGGCATTGGTACTGTTCAGTTGAGCATGATTGGGGGTTGTGTGCACACTAATTAGCTTATTTGCATAACAATGAAAATATTTGTTATGATTTTTCTTAAATTAAAGTAGGGAGGGGAATTTTATTTACACAAATGATCATATATGTGAAGATGATTGTCTACACAATGGTGAGGTGTAATGTGCATATTAATAAGGTTATATGCATAACTAGACTTTTGTACAAAATGTTAAACCTGAGATAATAAATTGGTAATTGGTTCAGTGGTAGAGGGCACTGGTACTGTTCAGTTGAGCATGATTGGGGGTTGTGTGTGTATACTAATTAGCTTATTTGCATAGCAATGAGAATATTTGTATGTGTGGCATCTCTTGAATAAAAATGGGTGTGGTAATTTTGCTTAAACAAATGATCTACAGTATATGCGAAGAGCATTGTTCACATGTTATGGTGAAGTGTATTGTTCATATTAATTAGGTTATTTGCATAACAATAGACTTTGTAGCAAAATGGTTGACTTGAGATCAAAAATATATGGCATGCAAGACTTACTTCACATTTCTAGTTTTGTTATGATATTGACATTCCTGACATGAATAGCAATCAAACTGTTTGTCTTGCCATGAATAAAGAAGCAAATAATAGTTTCCTTGCTTCTAAAGAATTTTAATTTAGGGGTTTGGGAAATATAAACAATAAATGCAATGTGGGATAGAAGATGACATGATGATAAAGTAGCTGAAGGAATTAGGATGAGGGTGGGATTTCATGTGGGACAGGGTGGAATTGTATGTAGGGCAGAGTGGGGTGGGATGTTGGTCAGAATGCATCGGCATGTTGGAAAGGGTGGATTGGCATGTAGAACAGGGTGGGTTGGCATGTGGAACACGGTTGGGCTGGCATGTGGAGCAGGGTGGGTCGACTTGTGGAACAGGGTGGTCAACATGTGAGATATGGTGGAATGACATGTGGTGGGTGTCATCTGGATTTCAGTTGTGATGGCATGTGGGTCATGCAAGTGGTGGAATGACATACAGTATCTGGTTGTCAGGTGTGATTGCATGGAGTATAGATGTGGGATGACATTTGGGACAGGTTGGGATAGAATGTGGAACAGTCTGGAATATGCATTATTAGCAGTGAGGGGATTTGTATCGTTTCCAATGTCTAGTTTGTCATACGTTAAGCAATATTGTTTTGCATAATTTTGCTTTAATGTTATTGTACATTTTTTCATGTTGCTTGACTTTGCTTGACACACATATTTTCTTAAATTGGAAGTTGTATTACAATCCAGGATGTACATGTAGTTCTGGGAATGTGTAGGGGTTGGGGGAGGGTACATGTTGGAAAAAGGGGCTTAATGGCATTCTTTCATTGACATTGGCAGATCCGGGCCTCTTCTGTCTTTGTTGTTCAATTGATAGAACTAAAAGAGGTAGTTATAAAGACGGCTAGCTTTTATATGTTTTCTGCATTACTGGGTCAGGTAATCTTGAGCTTTTTGTGTCTCAAAATCTCTGGGAAAATCGAAGATATTTTGAAGCTTGTAGTAAAATGTTGTGAAAATTAACAAAGCAAATGAAAATGTATGTGCATCTTTTAAAGCTCAATTAATTTGAAATCATCTGCCCCTGCTACCCTATTTCTGTATATACATCCCTTAATCAGCCCATTCTCTGTATTAGCTTTAAATAGTCGAGCATACTGTCCTTCCAACTGTTCTTGTTTAATAAGGTTGTGATATGACATGGCTGAGGTTCCTTTTTCTTTTGGCTGAACGCAATTATTCCACCTTTAAACATAACATAACATAACAAGATTACGGGCTAAGAAGAGTTAGTCACCCCATAAAAAGCCCAAACTAACACCACCACCACCACCACAAAAAAAAAAAAAAATCAAAGATGCCCAGAGTTAGTAAAGAACTTATCAATGTTGACCTTGAAATTGTAAACAGAATTGGAGCTAACTACCCACTCAGGCAAACCATTCCACTCATTAACAACTCTTTGCGAAAAGCTAAAACACCGAATTTCTATCTGTGAGAACTCTTTGGTCAACTGCAAACTGTTACCACGTGTCACATGAGGATTAGCTGAAACATGCAAGAAATAACAGGAAGTCAAACATCACTACCAGATAGGAACTTAAAAACCTGAATCATATCGCCACATACTCTTCTCAGCTCAAGCGTGGTCAAACCAAGAATTCGCAACCTTTTAGCAAACCATTTAATCAAACCCTAATTCCCCTTTTTTTATCTCCACCTGTTATAGACTAATGATAATGCTATACTTTATAGGTGCAGTAAGTAGCCCAGTGGTTAGGGCGTCAATCTTGCACTGAAAGGTACTGGGATGGAATCTCAGCCAGAGCGCTGTGCTGTGTCCTTTAGCAAGACACTTTATTGCATTTGCTCCAGTTCACTCAGCTGTGAAGTGAGTACCATTTTTGGCTGGGGAGTTAACCTGTGATGGACTGGTGTCCCATCCAGGGGAGTCAAGTACTCTCCACTTAGCACCATGGAAAACAGGATATAAGCACCAGCTCTATCAGCCATCAAGGCTTAAGGGATTTAAATAACTTATAATCGGATAGTGAAGGCAATAACCTCACTTCAGGTTATTTCTGTTAAACTTCTTATTCGTACTTTCATTCCCAATAACAGAATATGTATCTTGCCTATGTGAGAAACACAAGATTTACCTCACCAAGCACTTTGCCACTGATCAACTTCATGCAGCAGTCGCTGACAGAGATGTTTGCCCTGGATACCCAGGTCACCTACCAACATGCCTTTATTTACATCAGGCAGCTGGCAATCCATCTTAGGAATGCTATCACAGTGAAGAAAAAGGTCAGTTACTTGAAGTTTGGAAAGTAAATGAGAAATGATACAAAATAATTGAGCAGGGATAGATGTGTAAAAGTAATTAAAATTTGTTTTAAGCAGTTTTGAAGGCCTAGAAAGTGTTTGAAGTGCTTTCATATCATTGAAAATAACCTTTTGGAAATAGTTGCTGTTTGATTTTGGAGGAGAAGAAAATAATGGCTACTTTCTTAGTTTTAAAGGGCATTCGATCATTGAAATATGACTTTCATCCTAAATAGGTCTTGAGAATATCTTTTATGATATATGTTCAAAGTAGTGTATGAACCTTCTTTTATAAACATGTATTTTGGGAAGCTTATTGAATTTCTTGTTCCTCATACTTTCTCTGTTTGTTAATTGATGCTGATACATTTCTAGCACATTTTGACTAATACTGCTGTTCAAACCCTTTCAAACAAACGTGTCTGAATTCAGATACATACTGTTAGTTTGTTGTTGAGAGACTACAACATAATCTTTAAGAATGAGCGACTTTTAAGTTAAAGACTCCTCCTAATAATCAATACTTATAAATGTCTCATTTCTCTGTGGTTTTGTAGGACACGTACAAATCAGTGTACAACTGGCAGTACATCCACTGTATCAATCTCTGGTGCCGAGTTCTCGGATCACTCCATCACGATGACAATCTGAAGCCTTTGATCTATCCACTTGTGCAAACATCCATTGGGGTTATTAAGTAAGACTTTAAATTGTTTATCAATATATTTTATGTCTATTCTCAAGCCCCAAAAGAACCAGAGGGCAATCAGCAAAGTACAATCTTCCACCATGGTAGATCTCTGAAACATGCATTTATTCTTCACTTACAACCAGAGGGCAATCAGCAAAGTACAATCTTCCACCAAGGTAGATCTCCGAAACATGCATTTATCCTTCTCTTACAACCAGAGGGCAATCAGCAAAGTACAATCTTCCACCAAGGTAGATCTTAAAAACATGCATTTATCCTTCACTTACAACCAGATGGCAATCAGCAAAGTACAATCTTCCACCAAGGTAGATCTCCGAAACATGCATTTACCCTTCACTTACAACCAGAGGGCAATCAGCAAAGTACAATCTTCCACCATGGTAGATCTCCGAAACATGCATTTATCCTTCTCTTACAACCAGAGGGCAATCAGCAAAGTACAATCTTCCACCAAGGTAGATCTTCAAAACATGCATTTATCCTTCTCTTACAACCAGAGGGCAATCAGCAAAGTACAATCTTCCACCAAGGTAGATCTCCGAAACATGCATTTATCCTTCACTTACAAGCAGAGGGCAATCAGCAAAGTACAATCTTCCACCATGGTAGATCTCCGAAACATGCATTTATCCTTCTCTTACAACCAGAGGGCAATCAGCAAAGTACAATCTTCCACCAAGGTAGATCTCCGAAACATGCATTTATCCTTCTCTTACAACCAGAGGGCAATCAGCAAAGTACAATCTTCCACCAAGGTAGATCTCCGAAACATGCATTTATCCTTCTCTTACAACCAGAGGGCAATCAGCAAAGTACAATCTTCCACCAAGATAGATCTCCGAAACATGCATTTATCCTTCACTTACAACCAGAGGGCAATCAGCAAAGTACAATCCTCCACCAAGGTAGATCTCCGAAGCATGCATTTATCCTTCTCTTGCAACCAGAGGGCAATCAGCAAAGTACAATCTTCCACCATGGTAGATCTCCGAAACATGCATTTATCCTTCTCTTGCAACCAGAGGGCAATCAGCAAAGTACAATCTTCCACCATGGTAGATCTCCGAAACATGCATTTATCCTTCTCTTGCAACCAGAGGGCAATCAGCAAAGTACAATCTTCCACCATGGTAGATCTCCGAAACATGCATTTATCCTTCTCTTGCAACCAGAGGGCAATCAGCAAAGTACAATCTTCCACCATGGTAGATCTCCGAAACATGCATTTATCCTTCTCTTGCAACCAGAGGGCAATCAGCAAAGTACAATCTTCCACCATGGTAGATCTCCAAAACATGCATTTATCCTTCTCTTACAACCAGAGGGCAATCAGCAAAGTACAATCTTCCACCAACGTAGATCTCCAAAACATGCATTTATCCTTCACTTACAACCAGAGGGCAATCAGCAAAGTACAATCTTCCACCAAGGTAGATCTCCGAAACATGCATTTATCCTTCACTTACAACCAGAGGGCAATCAGCAAAGTACAATCTTCCACCAAGGTAGATCTCCAAAACATGCATTTATCCTTCTCTTACAACCTGAGGGCAATCAGCAAAGTACAATCTTCCACCAAGGTAGATCTCCAAAACATGCATTTATCCTTCTCTTACAACCTGAGGGCAATCAGCAAAGTACAATCTTCCACCAAGGTAGATCTCCGAAACATGCATTTATCCTTCTCTTACAACCTGAGGGCAATCAGCAAAGTACAATCTTCCACCAAGGTAGATCTCCAAAACATGCATTTATCCTTCACTTACAACCAGAGGGCAATCAGCAAAGTACAATCTTCCACCAAGGTAGATCTCAGAAACATGCATTTATCCTTCTCTTACAACCAGAGGGCAATCAGCAAAGTACAATCTTCCACCAAGGTAGATCTCCAAAACATGCATTTATCCTTCTCTTACAACCTGAGGGCAATCAGCAAAGTACAATCTTCCACCAAGGTAGATCTCCGAAACATGCATTTATTCTTCCCATACAAACATAGAAAAGTTAACAACCACCATACAAAATTCAAACATTGCTTCACTAATGAAGCCACCAAATTTTTTCCATAATACATTCATTAAATGTATTATGTTGAAACACAAACAGACAAATAAAGTCAACATATACTAACCTCCATCCAAATCCATTTGTGGAGAAATTGAGCTCTTGTTTGAGATATCTTGTGGAAATGAGTGTGCTGTCTGGAGAAGTTCATGCGCTGTTCCATGCAAAGTGCCACAGATGAAGAGTAGAGGTAGCTCAATTGGTATGGTGCATGACTGAGATGCTGGAGGTCCCATGCTCAATACTCATCAGGTCTAACTTGATTTTCTACAGCTGTGTAGACAGATACGCCGTACATCAAAGCGGAAGCCTTTTGTCCTGCTCCTCATTCAGCTGTTGAGAGAGGTGAGATGGTTAAATGACACACACCGTCTTTTGGATGAGACCTTAAGCTGTCAGTCCCGATGGTAGGACAGTAACATCCTACCTGGTTCTCTGGACACTATTTGAAAAGAGAAGTGTGAAAACGCGTTGTTCATCCACTTTCCATCACGGTTCCCTAGCGAGATCAAGCTGGAAGAACTATGCTGCAATCTGTGAAATTCCAGTACGGCATTCCCATGATATAAGAAGAACCACAGATGCTACCAGGCTCAAGTTCAACAGTAAATTCAACTTAAATAGTTAACTCTTTGAATTAAAACAGTTTTGTTTCTTTGATGCCAGTGAATGTGTTACTGTAAACATACAGAGATTGTGGGTTTGACTCCCACAAGGATTTAACTAAGAACCTCTTCTTAAGAATACAATGTCAAGCCACAGATGCTTGTCTTCTGCATCATCACATGCTCTCCGTTGACGTGTGTCTAGTTTATAATGATGTCTGAAACAGACGAGGCTAGTCAGGAAAGTTTGTTGCATTTTCAGCAAAACCAAGCAAAATTATGTTTATTAGAACTACCAATTATTTTATATTAGGGACAATGATTTTTATTCGGAAATAGTTTGCACATAATTTTATATACTTTAACCTAAGTAGTTTTTCACACACCTTGAGTAACATGTAAATGAAGTTTTTTATCTTCTGATACCTGACGGTCATTTCATCAAGAATTTTGAAAGAAAAATACCACAGGCAAGAAGTGTATTGTCTTTGCAAAGTGGAATGCACATGTTTTTGATGTACATTTCTAGTGCATCTGCAAGTAATTATCTGGTTCTATTTCTTCATAACTTTAGTTGTAAATATTTTGCAGGTTGATCCCAGCAGCTAAGTACTTCCCAATTCGTTTCCACGTGATCAGAGCCCTCAACACGCTGTCAGATGCTACGGGAGTCTTCATCCCTCTCTTGCCATTTCTTTTAGAGGTAAGATGGTACTATGTTTCATTTACTATCATTTTCAATTACCTATTGTTTTGTCATGTGTTTTGGGTTAAGTTTTGCCATGTTTTAATCTTATTTTTAATCAGCACCAGGTTCTCATTTTTTCTTTAAACTCAATAGAAGTTTAATTGCAAAATTTATGACACTCATCTGGAAAAGTTGGAGAGAAAAAATTGTTCACATTTCAAACCCTCCATTCCATATGAATTAATGGTATGTGGACCCTCCAACACTTGTCTGTATTTTTAACAAAAATGTAGTTTCGGATTTATTGACAGTTTCTGAAAAAGATCAGGATTGCATTTCTTGTAAAATTACAAACATGAAGTTGTAGAATAAAAACATAGAGAGTGAATATTTCTGTGAATAAATGACATCATAGTCTTATTGAATGTAAGTGAAAGATGAGAGTATAGTCAATTTGACACCTTCACTTGGACCTACAAGTTGATATAGCAATCCCCAACTGTACAAAAATAAAGTAAAAAAGCCAACTTTTTTTGTGTTACAAATGTTTACTTCAAGCTGTTTGTTCATGCCCTGATTTTAATTAACTGAAAAAAATAAGGGGAAGAAATGTGATTGATTATCCAGATGTTTCGCAATAGTCCCAAACTTCTTCTCTGGGTTACCACTACATTTTAATTTCATTAGTATTAAAGGGACATACTATAGAGATATTCAAATTGAAAGTGTTCCTAAATGTGTGTTTATATGTGTGCTATTTGTCCAGATGTATCATTGCAGTCTAAATGTGTGTTTATATGTGTGCATACAAGCTGTATGTATGCGCCGTTTATGGCAGCAGTGCTTTATCTCGCTCCTGGTTTTTCTGATATTTTACCTCGTTTGTGGATCCTGCCAATGTTTAGATTTTTAACTGTTGGTTTTGCATGTATTTTACGTCGTTTTAACCTGTTTGATCAATTTATGTGCTTTTGATAACATCATTTTCCAAGTTTTATTCTGGTGTTTTACTATTCTGATCTTACCATTGCTGTTATCTTATATACCGTTTCTGCGAATACACACACTGATCTTTTTAAGTTTGTATATCCAGGAGTTGTTAATACTCTACAGAGCACTGCTAGTTTTACGCTCTACTGGGTTTTATGTACAGACCTCCATGGACTTAACTTTTGGACTATTGATGTTACAATTGTGTGTTGTTAATCCTTTTATTACCATGCTTTTAAGTACACCAAGAATTTTCTTCTGTATGTCAGAACAGTGTCACTACAAATAAAATTAAACTTGATGATTCGTGCTGGCATCGCGTTCTTAACCTGGGTATTCGCAAACCTCCCAGGGGTCATAGAGCAGGCAAACTAATTTGTCGATTTAATGGTGTCATTTCTGTTCGGATTAGTGATAGACATTTAAAAACATTTGGAAAGTCGCATCTATGCAGTTACAATAACTTATTACCAATTAAAACAAGTAATCCGACATTCTCACACAAAACAATTCAAAATCTTGGCATCAAGTGTGGTGTATTTAGTTCTCGCTCTATTTGTAATAAACCGACGGCTCTTCATGAACTTATTATTGATAAGCAGCTAGACATTTTGTTTATAACTGAAACCTGGCTAAAAGCAAATGGCCCTAATGGAACAATATTCAACGACCTTCTCCCAAGTGGATTCAATATATTTCATAAACCCAGACCTAGCAGACGTGGAGGAGGGGTTGCTATCTTATTTAGAGATAATTTTCAAATTTCTGAATGTGAGGACAATTTTTGTCATACTTCATATGAATCCATTGAATGTAAAATGCAAACCAACCACGGTTCTATGCACATGATTTGTATTTATCGCCCTCCATGCCTTTCCACTGTACAGTTCTTGAATGACATAGAAGATCGACTGTCTGAGCAACTCTTTTGTGCAAACGATATAATCGCTACTGGTGATGTTAACATTCACTTGGATCAAATTAATGAATCTTATTCTGCAAGGTTTATCGAGCTTTTGAACATGCTTAATATGAAACAACACGATGCGCACCAACACATATTAATGGACACACCCTTGACATTGTTGCCAGTACTTGCCGCATTAAGTCAGACCTTTGCACTGACGCTCAGATATTAGACACTGGTGTTTCTGATCATCATCTTGTGACTTTCCATTTATCTAATTATTTTGCTACCCACAAGGGATGTCCAACAAAATTAATGAGGAAGTTACGCCAAATTGATATGCCAGCGTTCAATGCCGATTTATCAACAGCGTTAAGGGGATTGATTACTCTTCCTCAAACTCTGCAGCTGTTTCAATTGACTGTGCTCTCCGATCAGTTTTGGACACACATGCTCCACTCAAATCTTTCAAAGCCCGAGCTCGCATGACTCCTTGGATCACGGAGGAAATACTTGCAGCTAGACGGACAAGGAGATCACTCGAAGCCCGATATAAGCGCACCAAGCTTACAATTCACAAGCAGCTGTTCTCATGCCAAGTCAAAAGGTTGCCGGTTTAATTAAAGAAGCCAAGCGAGCCTTTTACACTGACAAATTGTGCTTGTCTGATTCTTCCCAAAAGGATCTATTTTCACTTTTCACAAAGCTGACAAAATCCGTTCACTCCAAGGTATTTCCAACCACGATACCTGAAGCTGACTTACCTGAGCATTTTGCTGATTACTTTCTAGACAAAATCTCTAAAATACGAAATGAACTAGATAAACTAGGAACCATGTGCCAAAATACTCAACATCAAATTTCCAAAACTAGTTCGTCCCTTGTCTCAGCTATCACCAACTTCAATCAAGAAATTAAGGAAGTGATCAAGTCGCGACCCATCAAGACCTGCAATCTTGATCCTCTGCCTGGAAAAATTGTTCAGTGATTCCATTAACAGCATCATACCTGCTCTAGTTGAAATGATCAATCTATCGCTCTTGAATGGATCATTTCCCACAAGTATGAAGCAGGCTATTATTACTCCACTTTTAAAGAAGTCCATCTTGGACAAAGAGTTACTAAAAACTACAGACCAGTATCCAACCTATCGCTTGTTTCAAAAGTGTTGAGAGGATCGCGTCTCTTCGACTACATAAGTATTTTGCCGACAATGGAATTTATCCTCGCAATCAATCGGCATACAGATCTCATTACAGTGTAGAGAGTGCGTTGTTACACATCAGCGATAGTATACTACACTCCCTTGATTCCAAAAGAGGTGTTGTTATGGTTTTACTAGATATGTCCGCAGCATTTGACACTATAGATTATACTATTCTTCTTGATACGCTCAAATCATATTTTGGCATTTCTGGTAATGCTTTGAAGTGGATTTATTCTTATCTCACGCACAGAAGTTTCAAGGTTGTAATTGATAAGCACCATTCTACTGTCAAGGATCTCCACTACGGTGTACCTCAAGGAAGCGTGCTTGGTCCCTTTTTATATACGGCTTATACTGCACCCTTAGCTGATCTTATTGAAAATGTGGCTTTGCTATCATTTTTACGCTGATGATATACAGCTATGGTTGCCAGTAAATCTAGATGATAACGATGAAATTTTGTCTGTCACTAAAAGATTTGAAACCTGTATTCTAATCATATGTAATTGGATGACTAGCCACAAGCTCAAGCTCAATGCCGAAAAATCTGAGTTACTTCTATTCCATCCAAAATCACGCCGAAGCCAGTCCCTGATCTAAATCTATATATCGATGGCGCCACCATCTCAAAAAGCACTTCTGCCAGGAACTTAGGGGTTATAATTCGATAGTTGTCTCTCATATAATGCCCACTTGGCAACTGTTTGTAAAAATGCCTACTGGCATTTACGTAACATTTTCTCAGTCAAGAAGTACATACCGCTCTCAATGCTTGCCACTCTTGTTCATGCTTTTATTAGTTCAAGACTTGAATTTTGTAATAGCTTATTTGTTGGTTTACCAAATTATCAAATTCAACGTCTCCAGAAAATTCAAAACCATGCTGCTCGTCTGCTTTCATCCTGCACGAAATTCGACCATATCACTTCAATTCTGTTTAACCGTCATTGGCTACCTATTCAGTTTAGAATAAAATTCAAAATTCTCATGTTCGCCCATAAATCTGTCTATAAATCCGGACCTTCTTACTTACATTTAAAAGTTTTTAACCCAATTCGTTTTACCAGACAGTCAAGTGCTCCAACTCTTGTTTTACCAAAATTCAATTCTAAATCTGCTGGTCAAAGATCTTATTCTGTTGCTGCCTGTACCTTGTGGAATAATTTACCCGTTCAATTACGTGCAATTCACTGTTACAATGTTTTTAAATCTCAACTGAAAACCCACCTTTTAAATGTGCTTATAATCTTTAGTCTTTGTTTTATGTATTGATTCATTGTGTATACTTTTAGGTATTTCAGTAATTTGTACTTTTACTTTATTTGTTTTACTTCATTTGTTTATATTTCTTATTCAGCATGTTCAGCTTTTAATCTTTAGTTTAGCCTATGAATTATGTATTGATTAATTGCGTATTCATATTTTGGTTTTTCAATTTTTAGCTTTTAATTTTCTAGTTTTAAACTTCATTTTTTTTATATATCTTATCATTTACTTTACTTACTGTTCCGAGCTCCCGACGATTTAGTTCAAAGGGGCGCGTTATAAATATATGTGAATTATTATTATTATTATTTGTCCAGATGTATCATTGCAGTCTAAATGTGTGTTTATATGTGTGCTATTTGTCCAGATGTATCATTGCAGTCTCTATGTGTGCTTATATGTGTGCTATTTGTCCAGATGTATCATTGCAATCTAAATGTGTGTTTATATGTGTGCTATTTGTCCAGATGTATCATTGCAGCCTAAATGTGTGTTTATATGTGTGCTATTTGTCCAGATGTATCATTGCAATCTAAATGTGTGTTTATATGTGTGCTATTTGTCCAGATGTATCATTGCAGTCTAAATGTGTGTTTATATGTGTGCTATTTGTCCAGATGTATCATTGCAGTCTAAATGTGTGCTTATATGTTTGCTATTTGTCCAGATGTATCATTGCAGTCTAAATGTGTGTTTATATGTGTGCTATTTGTCCAGATGTATCATTGCAGTCTAAATGTGTGTTTATATGTGTGCTATTTGTCCAGATGTATCATTGCAGTCTAAATGTGTGCTTATATGTGTGTGCTATTTGTCCAGATGTATCATTGCAGTCTAAATGTGTGTTTATATGTGTGCTATTTGTCCAGATGTATCATTGCAGTCTAAATGTGTGTTTATATGTGTGCTATTTGTCCAGATGTATCATTGCAGTCTAAATGTGTGTTTATATGTGTGCTATTTGTCCAGATGTATCATTGCAGTCTAAATGTGTGTTTATATGTGTGCTATTTGTCCAGATGTATCATTGCAGTCTAAATGTGTGTTTATATGTGTGCTATTTGTCCAGATGTATCATTGCAGTCTAAATGTGTGCTTATATGTGTGCTATTTGTCTAGATGTATCATTGCAGTCTAAATGTGTGCTTAAATGTGTGCTATTTGTCCAGATGTATCATTGCAGTCTAAATGTGTGTTTATATGTGTGCTATTTGTCCAGATGTATCATTGCAGTCTAAATGTGTGTTTATATGTGTGCTATTTGTCCAGATGTATCATTGCAGTCTAAATGTGTGTTTATATGTGTGCTATTTGTCCAGATGTATCATTGCAGTCTAAATGTGTGTTTATATGTGTGCTATTTGTCCAAATGTATCATTGCAGTCTAAATGTGTGTTTATATGTGTGCTATTTGTCCAAATGTATCATTGCAGTCTAAATGTGTGTTTATATGTGTGCTATTTGTCCAGATGTATCATTGCAGTCTAAATGTGTGTTTATATGTGTGCTATTTGTCCAATGTATCATTGCAGTCTAAATGTGTGTTTATATGTGTGCTATTTGTCCAGATGTATCATTGCAGTCTAACCTGAGCATTAATGACATCGGGAATGACCTTGGCCCCAGCATCAAACGTACCCTCTACGTGGATGACTTCACCATCTTCTACTCCTCCCCTAGCTTTCCTATTGTTGAAAATAGGCTTCAAACCAGCCTCAATCAGCTGCAAGTCTGGAGCAACAATAACGGTTTTAGATTCTCCAAAGACAAGACAGTCTGCATGCACTTTTGTCATTTCAACAACCTCCACCCCAACCCGAACTTTGTGCTCAATGGGAATCGCATCCCTAAAGTTGAAAACACAAAGTTCCTTGGTCTAACTCTAGACCCCAAGCTCACCTACAAGCCACACATCACCAACCTGAAACTAAAATGCAATAGCTCCCTCAACCTCCTCCGACTGCTCTCCAACACTACTTGGGGAGCGAACCGCTATGCTCTCCTCAAAATTTTCAGGCTCACCATTCGTGCCAAGCTTGACTATGGCAATATTGTTTACTGTGTCGCTCACAACTCATACCTCAACCACATTAACACCATCCAAAATGAAGCCCTCAGGCTTTGTCTAGGTGCCTACAGGACCTCCCCAATCACTAGCCTTCATGTTGAAGCCAACGAACCCCCCTTTCTACTTAGATGTAAAAAGCTTAGCCTCTCCTATGCTTTTAGAGTCCTCACCAACACTCAGAACCCTGTTTACAACCTCATTAGGTACCCCAATTTCTCCTCCCTCTTTGATAGGACTAAAACCCTATCGCCCCTTCAGCTTACGCATTAAATCAGACCTCTTTAACTTGGCATCAACCCCGCCACTCTCGGCACCTATTCCTGGCCCACTTTTCCGCCTTTGGGCCACCCCCTTCCTTCTGTCCACCTAGACCTCTCCACTTATAACAAAACTCAAACTCACCCTAATCTCTTCATCAATCTCCACAACCAAATCAAAGACCAACTCTCAAATTACACCTCTATCTATACTGATGGCTCCAAGGAAGGCAACAAGACAGCTGCTGCTGCCATCATCCAAGACATCACCCTCAGTAGCAGACTTCCTGACCACTCATCCATCTTTTCAGCCGAGGCTTAGGCCATTCTCCTCGCCTCAACTTTATTGAGTACTCTCCTCTTAGTCACTTTGCCATTTTCTCTGACTCAAAGGCTGTTCTTACTTCATTACTCAATCTTAAATGGGATAACCTCACCTGCCACCTCCTCCTCCGGAAACTCTTTTCTCCCACCCTCTGCAGGAAAAGTGTTCTTTTCTTCTGGATACCCAGCCATGTTGGCATCCCTGGCAATGACAGGGCTGATACAGCCGCTAAGCTTGCCCTTAACCTCCTCCCCTTCCCCTTTTCCCAAAACCCTCTCTGACATCAAACCGCTTATCGCTTCTCTTGTTCGTGACCGCTGGCAAACCTTATGGAACTTCCAAATTGATAACAAACTCCATGTTATCCAGCCCACAATCCCGATCAAATCCACCATCAACAACCTTTCTCGATCGACAACGCTCATATTACCCGTCTTAGAATTGGTCACACCCACCTCACTCCTCCCACCTCCTTATTGGTTCCCCAACCCCTCTGTAACAATTGCCACTGCATCCTTACAATCCAACATGTTCTCCTTGCTTGCCCCCTGTACAACCTTCCCAGAGCTTCTCTCGCTCCCCACAACTCAATTGCTGAGTTCTTCCAAAAGAATCCTCCAGATAAAATAGTCTCCTTCCTTCAGCATGCATCCCTCTACAACCATATTTAATCCTCCTCTTCCACCCCCTCTCTACTCTGTTTTTAGTTTTACCCATGCACCTCCTCTCTTGATCACAGCTTTCTGGCTTTTGTTCTTGAATTTCTCTCATTCTTCCCCTGGTCTCTTTCCTTACTACCTCTAAAATGATCTGACCTCTCAGGCACAATTTGACCTTCCTTGTCGTGGTGCCATTAAGACCTCATCAAACAAACAAACAAACTAAATGTGTGTTTATATGTGTGCTATTTGTCCAGATGTATCATTGCAGTCTAAATGTGTGTTTATATGTGTGCTATTTGTCCAGATGTATCATTGCAGTCTAAATGTGTGCTTATATGTGTGCTATTTGTCCAGATGTATCATTGCAGTCTAAATGTGTGTTTATATGTGTGCTATTTGTCCAGATGTATCATTGCAGTCTAAATGTGTGTGTATATGTAAGCTGTTTGTCCAGATGTATCATTGCAGTCTAAATGTGTGTTTATATGTGTGCTATTTGTCCAGATGTATCATTGCAGTCTAAATGTGTGTTTATATGTGTGCTATTTGTCCAGATGTATCATTGCAGTCTAAATGTGTGCTTATATGTTTGCTATTTGTCCAGATGTATCATTGCAGTCTAAATGTGTGTTTATATGTGTGCTTTTTGTCCAAATGTATCATTGCAGTCTAAATGTGTGTTTATATGTGTGCTATTTGTCCAGATGTATCATTGCAGTCTAAATGTGTGTTTATATGTGTGCTATTTGTCCAGATGTATCATTGCAGTCTAAATGTGTGTTTATATGTGTGCTTATTTGTCCAAATGTATCATTGCAGTCTAAATGTGTGTTTATATGTTATATGTGTGCTAAATTTGTCCAGATGTATCATTGCAGTCTAAATGTGTGTTTATATGTGTGCTATTTGTCCAGATGTATCATTGCAGTCTAAATGTGTGTTTATATGTGTGCTATTTGTCCAGATGTATCATTGCAGTCTAAATGTGTGTTTATATGTGTGCTATTTGTCCAGATGTATCATTGCAGTCTAAATGTGTGTTTATATGTGTGCTATTTGTCCAGATGTATCATTGCAGTCTAAATGTGTGTTTATATGTGTGCTATTTGTCCAGATGTATCATTGCAGTCTAAATGTGTGTTTATATGTGTGCTATTTGTCCAGATGTATCATTGCAGTCTAAATGTGTGTTTATATGTGTGCTATTTGTCCAGATGTATCATTGCAGTCTAAATGTGTGTTTATATGTGTGCTATTTGTCCAGATGTATCATTGCAGTCTAAATGTGTGTTTATATGTGTGCTATTTGTCCAAATGTATCATTGCAGTCTAAATGTGTGTTTATATGTGTGCTATTTGTCCAGATGTATCATTGCAGTCTAAATGTGTGTTTATATGTGTGCTATTTGTCCAGATGTATCATTGCAGTCTAAATGTGTGTTTATATGTGTGCTATTTGTCCAGATGTATCATTGCAGTCTAAATGTGTGTTTATATGTGTGCTATTTGCCCAGATGTATCATTGCAGTCTAAATGTGTGTTTATATGTGTGCTATTTGTCCAAATGTATCATTGCAGTCTAAATCTGTGTTTGTATGTGTGCTATTTGTCCAGATGTATCATTGCAGTCTAAATGTGTGTTTATATGTGTGCTATTTGTCCAAATGTATCATTGCAGTCTAAATGTGTGTTTATATGTGTGCTATATGTCCAGATGTATCATTGCAGTCTAAATGTGTGTTTATATGTGTGCTATTTGTCCAGATGTATCATTGCAGTCTAAATATGTGTTTATATGTGTGCTATTCGTCCAGATGTATCATTGCAGTCTAAATGTGTGTTTATATGTGTGCTATTTGTCCAGATGTATCATTGCAGTCTAAATGTGTGTTTATATGTGTGCTATTTGTCCAGATGTATCATTGCAGTCTAAATGTGTGCTTAAATGTGTGCTATTTGTCCAGATGTATCATTGCAGTCTAAATGTGTGTTTATATGTGTGCTATTTGTCCAGATGTATCATTGCAGTCCAAATGTGTGTTTATATGTGTGCTATTTGTCCAGATGTATCATTGCAGTCTAAATGTGTGTTTATATGTGTGCTATTTGTCCAGATGTATCATTGCAGTCTAAATGTGTGTGTATATGTAAGCTGTTTGTCCAGATGTATCATTGCAGTCTAAATGTGTGTTTATATGTGTGCTATTTGTCCAGATGTATCATTGCAGTCTAAATGTGTGTTTATATGTGTGCTATTTGTCCAAATGTATCATTGCAGTCTAAATGTGTGCTTATATGTGTGCTATTTGTCCAGATGTATCATTGCAGTCTAAACGTGTGCTTATATGTGTGCTATTTGTTCAGATGTATCATTGCAGTCTAAATGTGTGTTTATATGTGTGCTATATGTCCAGATGTATCATTGCAGTCTAAATGTGTGTTTATATGTGTGCTATTTGTCCAGATGTATCATTGCAGTCTAAATGTGTGTTTATATGTGTGCTATATGTCCAGATGTATCATTGCAGTCTAAATGTGTGTTTATATGTGTGCTATATGTCCAGATGTATCATTGCAGTCTAAATGTGTGTTTATATGTGTGCTATTTGTCCAAATGTATCATTGCAGTCTAAATGTGTGTTTATATGTGTGCTATTTGTCCAAATGTATCATTGCAGTCTAAATGTGTGTTTATATATGTGCTATTTGTCCAAATGTATCATTGCAGTCTAAATGTGTGTTTATGTGTGTGCTATTTGTCCAGATGTATCATTGCAGTCTAAATGTGTGTTTATATGTGTGCTATATGTCCAGATGTATCATTGCAGTCTCGCAGCCTAAAAATCTTTACAAATTTTGTGGCTTACAAAATACTGGATTTGTCAGCTGAATAATACAAAGAGGTCAAGTGAAGTAACTGTAGTGATGTATTATTTGTAGAAATACAAAATATGTATTTTGGTTAGTGCTGTCATGACCAGGGTTCTAGCTACGGTGGGCGGCGCTGGGCGGGCCCGCCCAGGACTCGCAATTCCCGCCCAGCACTCAGCTCTAAGATTCACTTTTCCGCCCAGCACTCATAAGTTCAATTCGGTTAAATGATTAAGTGTTTAAACAGATCTCCTTTTGATCTCGCTCTATTTATGTCATTCACTCATTTACACACATAACGTAACATACATTACGCACATTAAATTACGATGAAAACACTGAACTATAGGAATTTAACGCAATTGAATGTACATATTATCATAAATCATCCATACATGAAGCTCTTTGCATAAACATACGTACATGCACACATTTCAGGTTCACATTTTAATCCTTGTGAATCACTGCTGGCAGCTTGCCAAGTCCATCACTTACCATACAAACAAACTTTAACAAAGTAAATATTACACCCCCAAGAGCCCAAGGCGTGCTTATAGACCGGTCCAAATGTAAGTAACCAATCACATTTGTTATAAACCCCATATACGCTTAACATTAAAACGGACTGATCGATATTCTTTGATTTGTGGGGGATTTGATATTGACAAAAGTTGTTGCGCAGTTCATAGGAACATGTGCCGCGTGGCTTTCATCGAATGATACTGGGACAAAAATAAAAGCGGTAAAAAGTTGGGCAAGATGAATAACAATGGGAATTGAGAGAAGAGTTTCCGGCATATGTTGTACTTTTTTTGGGGGAAGAGGGGGCACTTTGACAGTTGAATATCCATTGTATTTTGAATATCCATTGTACATACACAATATTTTGTAAATCTTTCTAGCATTCCGATTTTTTTTTTTTTGTGAATAGAAGTGGACTAAATTGGAACAGTTCTTCATGGGAGGGGGTCTAGGAGGTCACCCTGGATTGTCACTGGAGCCCGACACTCAAACTTGTCTAGCTAGAACCCTGATCATGACATGTCGATTATCGTGATATCTCTTTTCCCACGACATGAAATATGCCTCTCAACACATATCGCAATACCAAAAACTATTATTAACAAATTTTTGCACAACTACTGTAGACTATGCGACTTCGTAAGTCACAATTCTAATGTTATGGTATTAAATCTAAAAGTCAAGTTTAGGCAATAAAAAACGTGCAAAAATATCGTGAAACAACAAAATTAATTAAAAACCGTGCTCCTTCACCTCACATTGGCACGCTCTGATGCAAGTCGCAAAAAGAACAAAAATTGGCCCAGAAGATGCCTCTCATGCTCTCACTTTGATGATTTATGGGCACGTCGGCTGAATTACCAAACACATGCGTAATGAAGGTAATAGTCACGTGATCTTGTTATCTGCTAGATCTGCAAATCATTTTTTCTTGCGTTCATCATAAAAGAAGTAACATTATTGATATTAACAATTTGTGATATTAACAAAGAGTTTTCTTGAAAAGTATCACGATATACCATATCGTGATATTTGTCTCCACGATAACCGATACATACTAGAGCCATGTGGTGATAGCACTAATGTTCATTCTGTACAAATAGTTAAGTGAATTATCAATGAGGTACATACACAATTGTAAGGAAAGTGAGTGGGTGACATCACTCTTGCATTGTAGACTAGGTCTAGACAAAAAATTGTTTGTTTGCCCTCCTACACTGCCCCTAACTTGCCGAAAAAGATACATTTTTTAATTTCTTTTATTTAAAAATCCCTATGCTTTGTAACTTTTCTTACAAATCCCCACAAAATGATGTGGCACCACTTTGCCTGCTGCTGTTGAGAAAATGAAGCCCACCACCCACAAGAGCTTGTGATTGACTGATAGAGTACAAAGTTATCCTACCTGTTTGTAGCGAGTGTGTCAGGCAGGGGAAAGGAAATCCCAAATCACACAAATAGCATCAGTGAGATATAAAAACTGAGCAAAAAGGAACCAACACTCTGAAAAGAATAGGTGTCATCAGAAAATGTTCAATTTCAGTGATCTGTGGAGAAAAAAGATTACTAAAAAATCTGCCCGCCTTCCCTTACAATTTTCTGCATCTAAGGCTGTATCTACACCAGCCACTATTAAAAGGAAATATTTATCAAATCATTATGTCATGAGTGGAACAAGATAGTCAAATATTCACTTCACGAACATGCGTTATTGTCCTCTATCCTACCTGAGGTCATGCATAAATTAGTTTCTTAACACTGATTTTAAAACACATTGGCTTAGGTAATCAAGGTCAGAAACTACTGAATATTCAGTTTATTTTTTCAGATATTTGATTTGACAGATTTTTTTTAACACCGATTTTACAACACAGTGCCTCAGGTCATGAAGGTCAGAAACTACAGAATATTCACTTTTATTTTTCAGATAATTGATTTGACAATTTTTTTTAATGCTGATTTTACAACATTGGCTTAGGTCATCAAGGTCAGAACTACCGATAATTCAGTTTATTTTTTCAGATATTTGATTTGACAGATTTTTTTTAACACCGATTTTACAACACATTGGCTCAGGTCATCAAGGTCAGAAACTACAGAATATTCAGTTTAAGTTTTCAGTTATTTAATTTGACAGATTTTTTTAACACTGATTTTAAAACACGTTTGCTCAGGTCATCTAAAACAGAAACTACTGAATATTCATTTTGGTTTTTTTTCAGATATTTGATATGACGGACTTCAACAAAAAGCATTCCAGCATCAACATCAAACCAATCAACTTTGCTGTGATTCTGAGGCTATCCAACTCACAGCTGAGGGAAAGAGGCTTCAAGGTATGAAAGGGACAAACTTGCTATATTAACAAAGAGTGCCACTCTTACAAAAGCGCACATTAGAAAAAGGTGTCAACAATATGAAGGAATAGAAGACTTGTTTTGAAACATTATAAGACAGCTGTTAATATTTGTCAAATTATTTATGTCATGTATGATAAAAAAAGAAAAGAAGCTAAATCCATTCAAGCCATTAGGCTGGTAGAGCTTATCCCCAGTTTGAATGGCACAAGCGGATGAGAGTACATGACTCCCCCTGGACGGGATGCCAGTCCATTGCAGATTAACTCCCCAGCAGTGCTGGTGCTAATTTTACAGCTGAGTGGACTGAAGCAAATAGAGTAAAGTGTCTTGCTCAAGGACACAATGCAGCGCTCACGACAGCAATCGAACCCGGTACCTTTCGAATATAATCTTAACCACTGTGCCTCTCTCTATTTATGTCAAGTACCCCCCTAAAATGGTGGTCTCCATGAAAGCCACAAATGCTATGCATTGATATTACAGAAATTTGTTATCTTCAATGTATGTGAACATGCACAAGCAACATAGCACGGAAGTAACCAAGTAGATTGCTCTAAATCCTGATGTATCCAACTGTGCTGTGTATTGATCGGCTTCATCTTTCTAATTCAAACAATTCTTTTTTTAATCTTTTTAAAAATTAATGTTTAGGCAGAGTTTTTATATGCATATTTTATGCACTGGGCAAAGGATGTTGACACGAGTGGAATGACCTGACTTTAGGAGGTCAATGCTAGTGCAAGTCCTTCAAACAGGGCATTAAATACGCATATAACCACTTCACGTAAACATTTAAATTTTTATAAAATTTCAATGTTAGATTGTTTAAAATGCATACAAAACAATAAAGAATGTGAAAAGTTTAAATAATTCGTTTAAATTTGTTTAGAAATTCACCCGTTTTAAAACTACTAAGCCTAAAACTACTCAAGGTCATGCATTACAGGGATTTAATGCATGGGTCATGACAATGCAAATACTCCATAGGAATTTATGGCAGTTGATAGTTCATGAAGAGTTCTTTTGTCTACATTGCTAAGCAATACTTCCCATTTATATTGATCCACTGGAAAAAAGGTTCACATGAATCAATTGCATAACTATTATGCTGTTCATTTACCCGAAGCTGTTCAAGAAAGAAAACTAGATGTAAAGAACATATAACATTTATTTATTTATTATTATATTTTTTTTTATAGCATGTTGTTTAAACGGCAACAACAATCTTATTTGACCCATTGGATGTGATCTATTTAGTAACACAGACCTACACGCATTGAGAAAAAGATACTCACATGGAATGCATGACGGTATGCCTTCTAAACAGTTTCCGAGACTAGGTTGGTGATTTAAATAGAGTTAGTGTGAGATTCAAGGATTGTTTTTGTCCTTAAAAAGGGAATATAACCAAAGCAAAGAAGAGAACTACTTTATTAATGTCAAAAGTGTAATTGTAAATTAAAAAAGAGTAAGGGATGTCCTTTTCTTGAACGGTTAGTATCTTTAAAGTCCAGATAAGAGTGGAAAGAAAGAAGTCCTTCCTTTACTCAATTTGTGATCAATTTTCTGACCATTAGGACGGCAGCATGGATCAGATGTATGACCTCGTACTGGACGTGTTGCAAGTCCACAGTCATTGCATTGGTTTCCCAGAGCTTGCATTACCGGCCATCGTCCAGGTAAGATAGAAACCTTGGTTTATTGTGATGGATAATGTAGATGACAATTAACGTCTCTTATTACAGAAATAGGCCACGCCCACCTTAGCAACACGGTAACTAGGTGGGGAAAAAAATCTCAAAATCCATAATCATGCATTACTAACGCATTGACAATTGGATGTTCATGTGGCCTGCCGCAAGTTTTGATCCATTCATGTCACTTCTCTGGATCTATAGAGTTAGCAAAAGGGAAAAACAAAATTCAGTTTGCTAACTGTTCTGGGTAACAGCAATCGCAATTTATAAATCCCACAGCGGGCCCGTAAGCGCGATTTTTTCTCTCACCATTTTTCCGTCACTCGGTCTGTGTGTGCAGAAATTTGTTTTGTACAGTATATTGCATTGACTGCATGAGCGCGTGCCGCTAGCTAGCTGTACTGTACCAGTACCGCGTAGGATGTTTGCCCCACTTGATTACTCGGATTTTATTGCAAGGCAAATTCATGCAGTGATTGGTTGAAAAAGCTGTCAGTCATTTAAGTTAGAGAGGTTAATTGCATGGGTGTAGCCAGGTAGGTCAACCTTCCCCCTCCTCCCCTTCTTTATTAACGGCTCCCAAAAAGGTATAAGGTCCCAGAGAAATTTTGCTAAAAAATCCAGATTCTGAGGCAAAGACCTTTATTTTAACTTTTCAGTTAAATTTATCCTCCGAACAGTTTAAAGACAGCTATTTTGACACAATTTTGGAGAGAGAAAAAAATTACACTATCAGCAATTTTTTGGGGGTTCTATGACACCATAATTCAAAAAGGTGGCTACACCCCTGAAATCAATTGTCACTCTTTTGTTTAGGTTAACCTCTGACATGAACATACTAATATGCAGTTGTTTGGAGAAAGTTATATTTGATCCATGACTGAGATTGTGGTAGTCAGCAGGGTAGGCAGATTGTCCCAAGCCAAAAAAGCCAAGTCAGTTTGAAAAAAGCTCAATTAACCTTAAAAAAAGGAAATTAAGCTTAAAAATCTAAACCTTAAAAGCTAAATCAACCATAAAAAAACAATTAACCTTAAAAGAACTAAGATAAACTTTAAAAAAAGCTAATATAACCTTGAAAAAGCTAATTTATTCTTAAAAAAGTCAAACTAAGCTTAAAAAAGCTCAAATAACCTTTAAAAAAGCTAAATTAGTCTTAAAAAGCTAAAAAAATGTTAAACAAATCTAAGTTAACCTTTAAAAAGACTAAAATAACATTTAAAAGCTCAATTATTTTTTAAAGCCTAAAATAACCTTTAAAAAAGCTAAAATAACCTTTAAAAAAGCTAAATGAACCTTTAAAAACTCAACCTTAAAAGCTAGATTAAGCTTAAAAAGCTAATTAACCCTAAAAAATAAACCTAAAAGCTAAATAAACCTTTTAAAAAGCTAATTAAACCTTAAAAATGCTAAATCTACTTTAAGAGAGCTAAATTAACCTTAAACTAAATTAACCCTAAAAAGCTAAATTAACCTTTAAAAAGCAAATATACGAAATCTAAATAAACTTAAAAAAAGCTACATTAAACTTTAAAAAGCTAAAATAACCTTACAAAAGTAAAATAACTTTTAAAAAAGCCAAAATAATCTTAAAAAACTAAATTAACCTTAAAAAAGCTAAATTAACCTTTAAAAAAGCCAAATTGACCTTCAAAAAGCTGAATTAACCTTAAGAAAATGCTTAATTAACCTTGAAAAGGCTAAATTAAAGGCCACTTGTTGTGTCTAATGTGCAAGGTAAATATAATTCAATTCCTGTGTTTTTATTGGTCGAAACACGATGATACAATGTGCACTTTCATTGATAGGCCAATCAGTATCGTTTTGGAATCAAATCTAGTACGACGCTACATTTTAATCATGCTAGATGGCCTTTAACCTTAAAAAAAAGCCAAGTTAGCCTAAAAATGCTAAATCAACCTAAAAAAGCTCAATTAACCTTTGAAAATGCCAAATTAACCTTTAAAAAGCCAAGTTAAGCTTTAAAAAGCCAAATTAACCTTAAAAAAGCCAATTTAACTTAAAAAAACCCCAAAATAACCTTAAAAAAACAAATTAACTTTTAAAAAGCCAAATTAACTTAAAAAAAGCCAATTTAACTTTTTAAAAAACAACAAATTAACCTTAGAAAACCCAAATTAACCTTTAAAAATCCAAATTAACATTAAAAAAAAAGCCAAAATAACCTTTGAAAAATCCAAAATAACCTTTGAAAAGCCAAATTAACCTTAAAAAAGCCAAATAAACATTTAAAAACCCAAACTATAATAAAGACTAAAAAATCCACAATTTGAGAGTAATTGGTCACTGGCAACTTCAGGGGGTTCATTTTTTAAATGACATCGATGAGTATCTTATCAATTGTTTTCTGTTACTATGAGAGATTTTTCTCAGTCCTAGCTTTGAAGTTTTGCACTGAATGAACTACATAATTCAGGATACAAAACTTCTGCAGGTTATTTCATTATACTTTTTATACATAAATTTTGCTTGAGTTAAAAAGCCAACTTCTGTTCTCGGCCACCTATCCCAAATTTTCATAGATTGTTTTATATTTAAATGCCAAAGAAAAATCTTTAAAGAAAAATATAATATTTCAGAACTTGTTCTTATTTACAATTTATTATCAAATATTTATTAATTTCCTTATTTTTGGATTTAAATATTTTATTGTTGCAGTTGAAAGCCTTTGTCAAGAAGTGTAGGATTGCCAACTACAGCCGACTCATCAAACAACTTCTGGTAAAGATTGCTGACAACAGCAAGGAGATTGAGAAGTTAAGAGATGGGGTGCCATTTGGAGTCGCAGATAACCAGGCAGTGGTGAGATACCTTTTTAGGTTTCATGATCATTGCCACCAAAAATACATTTCTTCCTTTAAAACGTGTGCGCTCTCTCCCACATTCCGCACAAGGAAAAGAACGATATCCTATTTTTGGCAAAATACTTCACATTTTGTTTTGTTTTTTTATAGGAAAGGTGTATGTCTGTCAAGGTAGAGCATGTTTTTCTTTTTTTCTTTTCCAATTCTTATCTAGCTGAAGTGTCAGACCCAGAAACGTAAAGAAGCTAAGATTGTTATGCCTGTCTCAACCAGTGACTTTAGGGGTGTCATAACTTGCTACTCAAACTTTTGGTTACCTTGCTAAACTAGGCACTTTGCTAAACCAGGCACTTTGGTCACCTTGCTAAACCAGGCACTTTGGTCACCTTGCTAAACCAGGAACTTTGGTTACCTTGCTAAACCAGGCACTTTGGTTACCTTGCTAAACCAGGCATTTTGGTTACTTTGCTAAACCAGGCACTTTGGTTACCTTGCTAAACCAGGCACTTTGGTTACCTTGCTAAACCAGGCACTTTGGTTACCTTGCTAAACCAGGCACTTTGGTTACCTTGCTAAACCAGGCACTTTGGCTACCTTGCTAAACCAGGCACTTTGGTTACCTTGCTAATTTTTAGTGCCTGGTTTAGCAAGGTAACAAAAAGTGCCTGGTTTAGTAAGGTAACCAGAGTGCCAGGCACTCTGGTTACCTTGCTAAGCCAGGAACTTTGGTTACCTTGCTAAACCAGGCACTTTGCTTACCTTTCTAAACCAGGCACTTTGGTTACCTTGCTAAACCAGGAACTTTGGTCACCTTGCTAAACCAGGCACTTTGGTTCCCTAGCTAAACCAGGCACTTTGTTTACCTTGCGAAACCAGGCACTTTGCTTACCTTGTTAAACCAGGCACTTTGCTTACCTTGCTAAACGAGGCACTTTGGTTACCTTGCTAAACCAGGCACTTTGGTTACCTTGCTAAACCAGAAAAAATTAAGTGGGAAAACAATCAAATAATTCAAATATCTTATATATTGAAATAAGTTGTAGGAAAATGTGTATGTCAAATAATTCATTCCTAGATATTTGATTACATGCAAAAGATTTTGAAATGCAAATTCCAGGGGACAGTGCAAATTAACATTGCATTCCACAGATTATAAGCTTCAAGTTTTGTCACTTCAGTATTACTTGTGTTTAGTTTGGGAAGAAATTTTGTTGTGGAAAGTGAAATCATTAATTTGTTTTTCAGTCTTAAAACAAGAAAAAATAAAAGCCTAAAAAACAGCCAAGTAGAAGCATTGTTTTAGCAAGATTTCAATTGTTCACCATGTGCACTTGGTTCTAATATAAGTAGAGCTCTATTCTGGAACACTGTACCAGTCAAATCATATCAATCACTATTTAGTTGTAAAATTTACTCCGATTATAAAAGTAAAGAGATTTTCTTCTTTTTTTAGAAACACTGGGAAGAAAAAATAAAGGAAAAGGGTACTGTATTGAGCAAGTACTACGCAACTTACAAGAAGATGCGAGAGAGAGAACTGAAGTTTGAAGAAGCCGGAAAAGAACGGGTAAGAAATGAGTTTTTGTATCTTTTCTGTACTTGTTTATTGCAGTAGTGACATTTACAGTCCACATTGTTCTGTTTTGTTTTATTTGTTGCCAAAAATAACCAAGGAAATATGTTGAAGGTCCATGGACATGTAGCAATTTGTATATAAGTGAGTTTTAAAATCTGAGCAGATTTAGTTTTGTTTTTGAATTTTGAAAATAACACTTAAGAGTTTTGGAGTTTATCGCTGATCAAAGTTTGATCAGTTTTTAATTCATACAAAATTTGTGATGTCCGTCGGGCAAACGGCTCCAAATCTTGTTGATTTTCGTTACATTTTTTCCCTGAATTGTAGTCACTGAAAATGATAGCAAAGTTCATTCCTGCTGGAATTATATTGGGGCATGCATGGTAAAGAATCAAAAACCTTTGGTCAGAATTTGCTGCTCCGCCTGAAGGAATTTAGATACACATTTATAAGAAAAGATTTACATAAAAAAATACCAAGTTAGCCATGTAATACATCACAAAATTTGCATACGGTATGCAAATTGATGCCTGAGATTTAAAAGCACTGTAAAATGGTTAATGCTCACCTGATTATTAGGATGTGTTTTTGCTACTACAAGCTTTTTAAGCTATGCAGCTAATCTTACATGTTGATAGAGCTTCAACATTCAAAGGTTGAAGGATAAGTTTAGGTAGCTAATGTTGCCTTTACACGTCCATAGAGCTCAACATTCAATGGTTGAAGAATTAGTTTAGGTAGCTAATGTTGCCTTTACACATCCATAGAGCTCAACATTCAATGGTTGAAGGATTAGTTTAGGGATCAGGAATGTCTATCTGTTTGATACAGAGGCTGAATAAATAATAATAATAATTAGAATAATTAAGTAATTAAATAGATTTAATGTTCTTTGATGTCCATTAATGGGTTTTATTGAAAATTAATTTAACATTTTTTCACCAACCTTCTGGTTGTTTAGCAAAGTAGACAAGTCCTTTGAACTGTTTTGAAACCTATTGAAAAACCTGAAAAGAAGTAAAATAGCAATCCCATCAAAGTATGTTAAAAACTGACTATTCTACAAATTTTTAGAATTTCAGGACTAATTGTTCAAGAAATTATGAAAACTTGTTATGTAATTAAATGGTTATCTGTTTTCTTATGTAAATCAATTGTTTTGACTCCTTTGCCATAATAGTTTGAAGAAAACACTTTGAGAAGATACTTACTTCAATCATGAATAATTCTTTTCAACAGCTCATCAGCAACAGCATCCCGACAGTTACTACAAAAGAGCGCAGGGCACTTGAGGCAGTCGAGAAGAAAGGTGACAAAGAAGAATTTCCTGGATTGTTTCAGTCAGAAAGTGATTCAGAGGATGACATTTTGGTCCGAGCTGAGAGGAAGCAGCAACGAATGGAGGCAAAGAAGAGAGGAATAAAATTGGACAGTGATGAAGATGTGGATAGTGTGGATGAGCATGTAGATTTTGTTGGTCTGGGTAATGATGATCTTGATGAAAATTCTGGGGAGGGGGAAGATGAGGGGGAATCTGATGATGGTGCAGAGCAGGTAGTACCAAAACATAAAAGGAGTGTCATGGGACACCAAAGGGGTAAGGGAGAGGCATCAAAATCTGTTAAAAGGAAAGTGGAGAATAATGACCAAGAGATTTTCAAAGTTGATGATGATGATGGAAGATGTGTTGGAGGACTTTGAGTTGTGGTCCGAGGATGAGGGTGTCAAAGGGGCTGGTGGGAAGACGGGGGGTGCAGGTTCTTCAAGTGAGGAGGAAAAGGAGCCTAGTAGGGTACAGAAAAGGAAAAGTGAGGGTTTCATGAAAGGGGGTAAGAGAGGAACATCTGGTAAAAATTTCAAAAGGATGAGGAAGGGAGGGTTCAAAGGGAAGAGATGATGTGAATGAATATGAGGAAGGGAGGGTTCAAAGGGCAGAGATGATGTGAATGAATATTCAACAGAATTTATATTAAAATAGGAAGCTACTGATATAATATCTTCACTCCAGGCTTCAGGGGATATGTTTGGCATTTGATTGAATGTACATGCAAGCTAGGGGATTGTGAACTCCTTCATCTATCATGTGACCGCTTGCTGTTAGATGAAATTTATGTCAGATACAATTTAGTCCCCAAGAACAGCATTCATTTGGAGATAATTCCCACCCTCAACACTTATAAGATCAAGCTTATGCCTACAAGGTGATAGTGTTTTACTTTATTTAATATATACATAAAACACATGTGATAAAATGGAAGAGTGCAGTGTGTAAAAAAAAAAGGGGAAAGGGGGGGTGGGTCACATCCTAGTCACAACTCAAGTCTCACAGTTAACAGCATACATTTGGCAATGCAAGTCACCCGCAGACACTGAAGTATTCAAGACTAACCCTGTAAGGTGTTCCACATTATTTAACACAGAAATGAATGTGTTAAACAGTGTTAGTGTGATATTATGGAAGGGCATACTGTGTTGAAAGGGAAGTCATGCCTATCTAGCTGATATATATCAAAACCTAAACAATTTTTTTATTTTATTTTTTTTTTAAAGGTTAGAAAAATCATGATACATAGATAATTGGTCAGTTATTGAGGCCATTTTGTCAAGGGAGCAGAAAAATAGTTGGTAAAATTGGTCAACATTGTTTATTTATGATATCCCCAAATTCAATTTGGTTGCTTGAATGTTTCATGATAAGAGACAGCGGCAAAAGGTTAGCAATCTCTACTGGCCTCAGAAAATTATCATTTTGGGATCCCTTTTTGGGGATAGGGATGGCATTGTGCTATGTCATTATGGGGATGGCGTTGTGCTATGTCATTATGGTGTCGTGAATTCTGAAATGGTAGGGTTCTGAATTATCAATGAGCCTGCAGGCCCTGGCTGCCCCACTGCAAGTAGGATTCATGGCAAGGCATTGATATCTTTACTTCTCAAACAGAAACCTTGGGTGAATGGATTGTAGCACAGCCTCTCTTTTGTTTGTAAATACGTGGGAGATATGTTTATGTAATGCGACTTCTTCGGACAGATTTTATGCAGAATGGTAGCATCTAAAAAATCCTTAGTTACAACCTGGGAAGCTCAGTTGTAGAGTGTCCCCAAAGCTACTGGGTTGGATTCCCAATCTGGGTACCACATTTGTATTCTTAAGTAAGATACTTCATTTCTGATTGCTCCAGTCAACTCGGCTGTGAAATGAATACCAGGTTACTGGGGAGAGGCAACATGGATTGGTGTCCCATATAGAGAGTTATCCGCTTACACCAAGGAAATCTAGGATAAGCGCCAGCCAATGTGAGCCTTCATTGAGCTGAAAGGTTTCAAATTTAATTTCTATGGACAGGTACAAACCTTTTTGTTCAAGTAGTACGGATAAGAAATAAGAGCATTAAACTCTGTTTAATAGTCTTTTCTTTGTTGAAAATAGCTTCTGTAGTTTTGCACTTCTGGGTAATCATACAAAAAGCAGTGAAATAGCCAAATTGTAAGCGCTTTTTGATGAAATTATTTTGCTTTCATGTTTTTTAGTGGATTGGAAACCAATTTAGCTTAAGTTGCCTCTACCTGTCTATATACCTGTAAGTTTGTTACAACCCCATCTAAAGGAAATTTTCTGCGATATAAAGATTCCTCCATGAAGTAACTTTATTGTTATATTTGAAAAGAGAACAAAACAAATGACAAGAGCATTTAATTAAAAGATGAAAATAAATAGTTTATTGAACTTTTTCTTTTATAAAAATTGTAAGAATATATACATATGAATGGAAGATCGTGATTGGTCCATTGTCAAGCATGGAAGACTGCTTATTTGCATAGTGCACATCATAAAATATACAATCATTGGAAACCCTTTCAAAATTTTAACGTAATGTAAAAATTGCACTTAATAGAAAGAAATAAACGTACTAACATGTGAGGTTGAAAAGCAAACAAAAATATACTTAGGATGAAACGTTTTAATTAAACATAGTAATAAACATAGTAATAGTGTTAATTAATGAGCACCCCCACCGGAAAATGATCAAAGTGCCCCTTTTGAAAATTTTCCCCCAGTTACTGTCAAAGGTGCTGTCAACTGGTGGAATGTGCACACAATTTTTTTTAATATTTAGAAAGTGTCCTTTTCAAAATGAAGTGTCCCTTAATTACTGACACAATAGTAGGAAACGAGTGAATCTGTCAGTCCCATGTATATGAATGTGACCCCATTGAAAAAAGTGCGCCTTTCAAAAAATGAAATACCCCTTTTACTTTACTATGTACAGACTGGGGGCATATGCATATGACTTTGGAAGTTCCCCTAAGAGGTTGTGCCCCCCCCCCCACCCCTTTACTTGTCGAAAGGTTCCCACACCCCTGCCCTGGAGTGTAATCTAACCTCATTCAAATATCATATATACTGGTGGTAGTGTTGCCAGGGTGTTGGCTTAATGGGTACACCAGATATGATAGGAAATTTGGAGCACAAAAGATCAATGCCAATAAATGCCAATTGTGTGGTATGTTAGTGTGAATGACTGTTTGTTGCAGTTTAACGGCATTGTGAAAGTGAGAGTTAAATGTGCCATGGGTGAATGACTAGCTGATCAAAATTGCTGCACCCTCTGGCTTCATATAGCTACATATGATCATCATATACAATACATGTGCTTTCTCTCACAAATAGGTTGAAAGCAGTCGAGTCTTAGTTCTGCAAGCTTATATACAGTGGCGCAACTATAGGCCATGGGGAATTTAGTGCATATCACAGTGTTATTGCGTGTGGGTCTGTGTGGTTTACCCACCCTATTGTTGCGCCATTTAGTGCTTGGGCCCCATAAACATATCACAGTGTTAATGCTTGTGGGTCCGTGTGGTTTACCCACCCTATTGTTGCGCCATTTAGTGCTTGGGCCTAATAAACATATCGCAGTGTTATTACTTGTGGGTTCGTGTGGTTTACCCACCCTATTGTTGCGCCATTTAGTGCTTGAGACCCATAAACATATCGCAGTGTTATTGCTTGTGGGTTCATGTGGTTTACCCACCCTATTGTTGCGCCATTTAGTGCTTGGGCCTATAAACATATCGCAGTGTTATTGCTTGTGGGTCCGTGTGGTTTACCCACCCTATTGTTGCACCATTTAGTGCTTGAGCCCCATAAACATATCGCAGTATTATTGCTTGTGGGTCAGTGTGGTTTACCCATCCTATTGTTGCGCCATTTAGTGCCTGGGCCCCATCAAACATATCGCAGTGTTATTGCTTGTGGGTCTGTGTGGTTTACTCACCCTATTGTTGCGCCATTTAGTGCTTGGGCCTTATAAACATATCACAGTGTTATTGCTTGTGGGTCCGTATGGTTTATCCACCCTATTGTTGCGCCATTTAGTGCTTGGGCCCCATAAACATATCACAGTGTTATTGCTAGTGGGTCCGTGTGGTTTACTCACCCTATTGTTGCGCCATTAAGTGCTTGGGACCCGTATACATATCGTAGTGTTATTGCTTGTGGGTCCGTGTGGCTTACCCACCCTATTGTTGCGCC
Source organism: Chiridota heheva (assembly GCA_020152595.1). Lineage (NCBI taxonomy): Eukaryota > Metazoa > Echinodermata > Holothuroidea > Apodida > Chiridotidae > Chiridota > Chiridota heheva. Next base: position 450,766 of record JAIGNY010004016.1, on the reverse strand, counting down.
ATTTAGTGCTTGGGCCTGATAAACATATCACAGAGTTATTGCTTGTGGGTCCGTGTGGTTTATCACCCTATTGTTGCGCCACTGAATCTATACCTACAAATGCATATGTTAAATGTTTTATTATCCGCATACCACATACACAAATCATAAACTAACTCGGAGAGGATGAACCCTGCTGTTTTTCTAAAATGATTTGAAAGATATCGGGTGTTTTTGCATAAGAATTAATAATGAGAGACAACCAGCAAATTATTTTTGCATAAATTAAATATTAACTTAGGATCATGTAAAAATTATTACAGCAATAGATATACAAAGTGTTAATTGCATCAAATTTCTTTTTCAACCAGCTAAAATTAATGGAACCTGAGACAGCTGCATAATTACATCATTGCTCTTTTTTGCATAACACAATTAATGATACATCGCAAACAATACAATTCCCCTCACCACTGATAACACATTTAATCCTCAGTGATAAATGCCATCCCATCCTCTGTCCCACTTGCCATCCTGCCCTACATCAATATTGTTTGCCCCAACATAACTTTGTCCAAGCCTCAGAACCACTGAGGAAGGAATGTTCCCATGAAAAATAATAATTGTAGTACATTTTATAGAAATGTTTGTCTTTATTTCCCAAACACATAACAGAAAGGAAATTTGCAATATTTTTTGTTTGTTAGGATTACTTCACAAATTGTCTAAATGGCAATATATACACTCACAATATTTGGATGGATGGTTATATTCTAGGAAGGTTGAAAGCCTTTTCCTGCTGCATAGACCACTACTGTCTTACTAAAGGGTTGGTGGATTTAATGTGAAAATCTTAAGAACTTGAGGTTACAGGTGTGTGATAATATGCTAAAAGTATTTTATGTGAAATTTTGAATGCATTGAGTAACATCAACTGGCTGGATAACACAATACCTGACACGCACAATACCTGACACGCACAATACCTGACACGCACAATACCTGAAATGCACAATACCTGACACGCACAATACCTGAAATGCACAATACCTGATGCACACAATACTTGAAGCACACAATACCTGAAGCGCACAATACCTGACACGCACAATACCTGAAATGCACAATACCTGACACACACAATACCTGAAGCACACAATACCTGACACGCACAATACCTGACACGCACAATACCTGACACGCACAATACCTGACACGCACAATACCTGACACGCACAATACCTGACATGCACAATACCTGACACGCACAATACCTGAAACGCACAATACCTGAAACGCACATTACCTGAAACGCCCAATACCTGAAACGCGCAATACCTGACACACACAACACCCCTGACACACACAACACCCCTGACACACACAACACCCCTTACACACACAATACCTGACACACACAATACCTGACACACACAATTCCTGACACACAATTCCGGACACACACAATACCGGACACACACAATACCGGACACACACAATACCGGACACACACAATACCGGACACACACAATACCGGACACACACAATACCGGACACACACAATACCGGACACACACAATACCGGACACACACAATACCGGACACACACAATACCAGATTACAAACTGGGCACTTTGGTACCCAGGATGTTGCCTAAGAGGGTTTGTCTAGATTTGAATTGGGGGAGCTTAAACCCCATTTTAAAGCATTCACATCTTCCCTATTACTGGCTTTGACAAAAATTAGGTGAGCTATACCATTTTTTTTTTTAAGGGGGTGGAGGGGGGGCCCAAGTCCCCAATACCTCTTTCTCTCCATTCACTCACCACTATCTAAAAGCGAAGCAATCCTACAGATTAAACTTATGAAGCCCAAAAAAACTAAACCTGCATGATGCATAAGTTTATTTAATGCTACCAGGCAAAACTTTTCTTTTAGAATTGACCAGCTCTTTGTTCATAATTGTAGGTTTTGTAAGAGCTACAGAACCAAGTAGGTTCTGCTATTATAGGATCATAGAGTATAGGTGGTAGCTGTTGCGCCATGTTGGTCTGTCTGAGCAGTCACAGCCTTCTAGTAACCACAAGGTCCCAAGCTTGTGGTGCCCATTAAGGCCCAAAAGTTTGGTTTCAACTAAGTTCACAAGTCCCAAGTTTCTGTGGCTCAATAGGGCCAACATTTCTGGTAGTTATTAGATCCCAAGCTTCAGGTGCCAATTAGGGCCGGAGCTTCATGTGCCAATTAAGGCCTGAGCCTCATGTGCCAATAAGGGCCTGAGCTTCAGGTGCCAATTAGAGCCCGAGCTTCAGGTGCCGGTAAGAACCTGAGCTTCAGGTGCTAATTGGGGCCTGAGCTTCATGTGCCAATTAGGGCCCGAGCTTCATGTGCCAATTAAGGCCTGAGCTTCATGTGCCAATTAGGGCCCGAGCTTCATGTGCCAATTAGGGCCTGAGCTTCATGTGCCAATTAGGGCCCGAGCTTCATTTGTCAATTAGGGCCTGAGCTTCATGTGCCAATTAGGGCCCAAGTTTCATGTGCCAATTAGGGCCCGAGCTTCAGGTGCCAATTACGGCCCAAGATTCTGGTGCCAATTAGGGCCCAAGATTCTGATGCACATTAGGACCTAAATCTGAGGCCTATGATTTTACCATGGGCAGCTTGCTTCCCTAAATATCCAAGATGAAACTTCAACACATTCATCCATCTTTGAGTGTAGTGGACGCCAACCATGTCCACTCTTTTTCCCTCCACTAGTTTTCTTCGAAGGTGCTCTCCTGTTTTGGTATGTGGTACTGCCCATCCAGAAAGTAGCCCAGCTTCCTTGCCACATGGAGTCGTATCTTCAAAGCTGGGCCCAACTTGAGCCCCATTGTGTTTAATAGATGTTCCTCAGTCAGTATTGGGAGGATCTCACCATCTATGGCTTGATCCCTGAATGTCTGTAAAAAACATGAAATGGATGTTACCTCAACTTATTTTAGACACTTTTTGGGTGCTGAAAAGTATGTCCCAGTTTGGCTTGGATGATAACAGACACCCGTGTAGATTGGGCCAACAATTAATGGCAGGGGGGCGGGGGTGAGGGGGAAATATTTTGGCTCGTCATTCAGGTACTTTTGAAACAAAGCTTATATACACTGGTGGTCATAACCTTTTTGTCCCCTTAGTAATTTCTTAAAGCATTGACTTTTTCTCCATGGGAAATCCAATTTCCTATAAATCCACAGAATTATTCAATGTTATTTTGATCAAGTTGCAAAGGGTTTCAATGGAAAGATGGCATGCCACCAATTGAATTTGTTTTAGTTACAAGAATTTAAGAAAGATAGCTTAGCTTCTTGCATTATCACTTACCTGGCCATACTCTTCACATCCCTTGAGACCTTGAACAAAGTCAACCACATCCTCGACGCCCCAACTTGACATGTCTGATGATGAGAGAAAGACGGATTCAGCGGTGCTTGGTGCTGGGCCCCCTCTAAATGTTTCATGTCCTGTAATGAATAAACAAAAGCAAGTGACTAAGGGTCAGTTTCACAACTAATACAGGGTGGGAGAAAAGTCCTCATAGTTCACTGAAATAGCTAATTGTACTCTTACCCCAAATAATTTGAGATATTTTGTTGCTGTATAATCAATATTTTGAGACCATGACCCTTCTAGACCATGACCATATATTGGCATGATTCTTATCACCCTTTTTTACAGATTACCTTAAAACCTTTGGATGGAAACCTTGATTGGGGATGAGGACAAACAATGCTCTTTCCTCACCCTCCATCCACACAATTTATCAAGGTAAGGTTTGTTTTTGTCACAAGTTTCATACTTAAAAGAAAATGATAAATGTGTGAGCTTTGATCAGTCATAACCCAAAAAACTTGATTGGCTTTTTCAAAATCTCAAAATGCTCTACTCCGGATTCAATGAACAGGCATACTGTACGTTAGATTTGGGGGTGCAAGGGGGAAATTCCCCCCTCCCCCTTCCCCACATCCCGGGACACTTTCCATATATCTTTTGTATGGTGATTTTTAGGATGATTTTATGATTTCCCTCCCCCCTCTCCCCTAAATTTGGTTGGCTATCCAAACTTATTTTAACAAGCATGCCACCCATATATTCTTTAAGACTGACAAAAGGTTGTAGTACCATTCAATGTGACGGGTGTTGATAGTTCTCCCTTGCTGGTGCTTGGTCTGGTTAGTTCAATCATCCTCATTGCATTAAAACCCGGTGATTTGGTGGATGGTGTCATAAGGGACCGTGCTCTACGGGCAGCCACTGATGTGTCTAGAACCCCTGCGGACGATGGTCCTGGTGGAATGGTGACACTCCGAGAACCTTGGTGGTACCTGTTTGAAGTGCAAGTGGTATTGTAGGAATACTTTGAAGTACCATATTGTCTTTCTTAATGGATAGAACATGCAACAAAGAAGTATTTCTGAAGCTAGTATATGAATGTTGTTATCTCCTACTTACAACATTAGATTGCTTTGGCACAGAAAATCAGCAATATTACCAGGAATATTGCCCCTAAATGTACGCAAAACTTCAAATGTCAACAGAAACAATCTAAACTGCAGCAAAGTTTGAAATTCAAAGGTGGAGGCATGAATATAGGCCAAAGAACATCAATAACTTTATGTCAATCATAATACATCAACTTTGGTTTCTTTCCCTTTTTTAGAGTGAATCCATATTTTGTAATGTCCAATATTTCTGAGAGCAAATAAAAAAGGTTATTGCCCTCAAATTGTAAGAAATTACTCAGAATTTATGTAAAATAAAATCTGACCCCCACTGTAAGTTTAAAGGGTCAATAATGAATTCTACAGAAGATCAAAAAGTGACCATTTGAATAAGCTCTGGTGCATTGCTTCCCCTGGTACCAGGTACACAACACCAGTGTGGGTTAATTAACTACATTGCTTCCCCTGGTACCAGGTACACAACAACAGTGTGGGTTAACTAACCGCATTGCTTCCCCTGGTACCAGGTACACAACAACAGTGTGGGATAACTAATCGCATTGCTTTCCCTGGTACCAGGTACACAACAACAGTGTGGGTTAACTAACTGCATTGCTTCCCTGGTACCAGGTACACAACCACAGTGTGGGTTAACTAACCGCATTGCTTTCCTGGTACCAGGTACACAACAGCAGTGTGGGTTAACTAACCCACAAAACCTAGGATTTCGAGGACAAAGCAAATGTGGAATTTTGGCACCCAGGCCCAATCTCCAGAATTAATGTGCATTAAATATAAGAATTAAAAATGCAATGTAGTTTGATGGGGCCCAAATTGTCAGGAATTCCCTAGTCCCAACGACTCTAGTCTCTAGTTTTGTAACTGAAGTGGTTTTCAATACATATAGTTGCCATGCTACTTACCTTGGTCTGATAGATGCTTGTGCTTTTGATGAATGTGATGGGACTGGCATTAGCTGAATGTGTGGTACTCTGGAACTCTGAAATGACCAAGTAATAAAGTGCATATTAAGTTCTGTAGCTCAAAACATAGAAATGAAATAGTGCATTCCTCTCTCCCTAAGAACTGAATACTTCTTCGACCATAGGCGGGATGTGGGGGAGCAAGGCAAGGGGGTTCTTTCCCCCGCCCCACATTTTTTCAAATTATATCTTTTGCATGGTAATTTTTTGTATCTTAGAGTGATTTTTCCCCCCATTTTTGACTTTTCCCCCACATGACTTTTTCCCCAACTTTCGGTAGGCAAATCCCACCTATGCCCTCACCACTTCCTTTTATGTCTCATCCAATCTGTTGTACTTTAAAACCTTTAAATTGCAAATATCTTAGATTGCACCTTTTTTTTAATGCAATTTTACCTCTCTGGCACTATCCACTGTCCACACGCTGACAAGTCTCATCAGTCAGTCAATCAATCGAGCAATATGCATGCATCTAAATTTTGATAACATTTTAATAATTGCTGCCTCTATAGATTTGCAAAAAGATATACTTTCAAGCTGTAAGTGTACCTCGTTGGCTTCTGAACTACTGGTAGGAACTAGTAAATGCTGCGGTGTGGACTGTTTGCGGTTCTTCACCTGTGTTTTGTGAACATCATTTGAGGGTGCATGGCAAGGATGACCCCACTAGGGCTGGGGGAGGGGGAGGCTTGCTGGGATTCCATGCTTAACCTTCCACCCTGGGGACTGCTTGGCATGTTTGGTGAAGTCTCCATGTTGAAGGACCTTTGCATATTTTCTGGAAATTGAAAAGAAAAATGAAAATACTGTTTAACATGGATGTAGGAATTCCGTCAGCAATTTGACCTTTTATTTTTGATGACTCGAGATTCATTAAAACATGACTTTTGGACAAGAAGTACTTACCTTAACAAAATGTTAGTAACAATGCAAATATTACAACATTTAAACAAGTCATGCATGATAATGATAACTCCTTCACAACGTTGTGCTTAATTAAGCCTCCAGTTATCAATGATAAAACAAAACAAAATATAACAATCTTTTAGACACAAAAAAGCCATAATTAAACATTGTAAGGAACCTCTAATCTGCCATCAAGTAAAATTGTTCTATCTGTTGGGAAAATTGGTATGCAAGTTGCATAGTTTTTATAATATTAACCAGCGTTTGGGGGATTAAAGCCTCCCCTCCCCCTCCACCCTCCCCCTTCTCCACTCCCGTTTAGGAAATTCCTGGTGCCACACCTGTTTATCTGTAAATCTTACAAAGAGGCATAGTCCAATATTGCCACAAAAAAATGATGTTTGCTTTGCTATAATCTATATTTTATTACGTATTTCATCCTTGTTGTCCTCTTCCACGTAACTCTGGCCCACTCCTTTCATGTTTGGTAACTCCATCTAAAGAGCCTCACTACCTCGATGTCCCTAAAAACTTTAGGTCCCCGCTCTGGAGCTATCCTACCTTTACAGCCCAAGCCTCAATAGCATACTGCCCCCAACTCCCTCTCCCCTACTTCAAGAACCTCTTTAATCAGGGGCGGACTGGCCAAAATCATTCCACCAATCCAGGTGCAGGACCAGCATCCAATTTTTACATGAATACCGGCTCATATTATATGATTTTATGGCCTACGACCAACTTCAACCTCCCTTCAGGGGATTGCTGGGTCCATTTTAACGGCCTAAGCCTCAATCTCCCTTCAAGAGGCTGCTGTGCCCGTTTTGACAGCCTACGGCCAGCCTCGGCCCCTACGGGGGATAGCGATCCACCGATCCATGAGTCAGTCCCTGCCTCTAGTTCAAGATAAAGCTTTCCTTACCGATATTTTGAGGTTCTGGTGAGTTTGCAGCTTGGAAAATCTTTCTTTGTTGTTCATCGTAGATGTCGTCGATGGGCGATGCGCTGCGGGCCCGTTTTGTTCCGGTTTTCTTCATGGAGTAGTCTATGTAATGGTCAACGGCCATATCATCCAGCTGATGACTAAGGAGAAGGAGAAGGCATTTTGATATTAATAAAAGGATTATGATTGGAGGCAGTGCCTAATTCTCCTTCAAGAAGTGGGGGCCATGTTCCCCTGTCCCCTCCAGAAATCACGGCCTTGTTAAGAGGCAGTTAGGTGAGTAATAGATTAGCTCGACCAATGGCTCATTCATCTCTTGCAGGCATATACAAATATATACTTGGAAATTACACAAAAACCGTTTGATTTAAAGGCTCTTTTCTCCGTTGTATTTGGGAGGAAGATACGTAAGAAATAGCTGTTCATGCTAATTCATTATAATCAAACATTGTGATCGAAGACACTGGGTTGGTTGGTTTGTTGATGTTTAACGGCACTACGCTTATCTTTTAATTTATGTATTTCAAACTAAAACTATAATTATTTTTGAGGGGTGTTCCTACTGTGATCTGTAATATCCCAAAACTCAAAGTTATGAATACCATTATTGTTAAATTTGCCAACTTCCGTATCAAAATTAAATTTTTGACCTCATCAACATCTAGCTGTTGATTACCCCGTTGTTTTTACCTGCCTTGTGATGATAAAACTAAATATCTATTAAGCTTCTCACCTTTTTAATTTCTTTGCTTTCGTTGAACCGTTAGCCCAACCCGTTTTCTTATGTTTCGAATCCGTGAGCTAAAGGAAAAAGAAAATAATTGAAAACATTACAGAGGCGCCAGAAAGAGTTTCAGATTGGTGGGGCAAGAAGGCAAAGATTTGGGCCTCCCCAAAATCAACTTTGAAAATTTTGTGCCAAGAAATGCAATCAGCTCTTGGCTTTTGGCCTTAAAAGCCTTCATTAATGTTGGGAAGTTTTGTAGAAAACCATCGCTTTGTATAACATATTGTCATAGACTGACAATTGTCACTAAAATAATTATGATCGACCAAATTGTTGGTGGGGCATATGCTATGCTCCACGTGCCCTACCCGTACCGGGGCCTTGCATTAAATGATCACTTAACTGCGACGTCACGTGCCTCTAGTCGGAACAATAGGGGTGCGGGACGATAATAGGGGCGATGGGTCACCACCCCCTCCCCCACACACACACATACATTTTCTCAAATTTGTATAGTTTTTATGATGATTTGTTTGAATCTTAGTGTGATATTTTGTGAATTTGACCGCGCCAAAATTATTCCCTGCCCCAACGTTAGCAAGGTTTAATCAGGCCCGCCCATGCATACGCAATCCCCTGACGACGCTGCAACGTTCAAATTAAAAAGGGGGAGGGAGGGGGAAGAAAAAAAGATTATCTCGAGAGGAAAGCAAACATTAGGCCTACGGGTATAAAGTTACAATTTCCCGATATTACTGTATTAAGGAGTCCACATCTAGGGCCTAAAATTCAGAAGGGTTTTTCCAAAAATCTCTGTTCTTCATGGAATTTTCTTGGATAAAATATTTCATGTTCACACATAGGCGGCGGGATTTGCCTACCCAAAGTTTAAGAGAGCGGGGTAGGCGGCGGGATTTGCCTACCCAAAGTTTAAGGGAGGGGGGGGAGTCGAAATCACGCAGAGATGCAATAAATTCGGGAAAATGTGTCATTCAAAACACTTAGCGAGGTGTGTGAGCATGTGTGCATTTTGCTCCAATTTTTGAATCGTCACATAACAACAAAGCCCCCAGCACGGACCACTCGTCACTTTTCCTGCAACACATCGCTGCCCGAGTGACTCTCCGTGCCCGCCGATATCTGCAGACATAAAATCAGGCAAAACCTGCAATGTTATGGCAAACCGAAAGGGAGGGGAAAGCGCATCTGAAGGAGACCAGTGGAGAAAAAGGATTAGGAATAAATAATTGTTGCATGGAAGCAACCAACATATAGTGTATACATTTATTCCAATTTCATTCTGGATGGGAGGAGCGTAGGCCTACACTAAAGAAGGTACAAGTGCAGAACCCAACGCGTCTTTCCAAGTATCAGTAAGACTCCAAAACCGTAGTCGAACTCGACCACTACTACGACCCCAGACATGCAGACTGGGAAGATAAAACACTGGCCGACGTAGACATCAATAATGTGTCGTTCTTAAATCAAAGGCATAACGACTACCACTCCACACATGTCCAAAAAAAGGGGGAAAGGAGTCAGTAAGACTACGACTCTAAACTTTGGAGCAAAAAAATATATAACTACGACTTACGACTAGGACCCCAACCAACAGATTTAGAATACATCAATGTGTTCGTTCTTAAAAAATACACGAACATTGACTACTTCCACGTTAAAATATAAATAGGCCTAAGTAGGCCATATAAAATAGCGCCAAGATAACAAGGCTATCCAACTCAACATTATCATGGCTTTATTTCTGATTGCCAAAATCTCATGATAAGGATAAACTCACCCCAAAATTAAACCGCTCTGCTCAACATGATCAGCATCGTGATTTAATAAAATTCCAAATAAAATGACTTTGCGGTGTTTAATACTGGGAATTCCAAATGCCTCTCTAATCAGGGAAGTCATACCCTGGGCTCGAGAATGAGTATTCAAATCTAGGCTCAATTCCCGCTCAATCACTCAGCAACGAGTCCTTTCAATATATTCACAAAAATATGTGTACGCGTAAAGCATATCACCCTCTCTTCAAAGGGTGGGTGCTGCTATCCAGCTTCTAATTAGAGCTCAAAGAATCCTTTTTATTCACAAGAACCAGAATAAGGTACGCCTACTCTTGAATATACCCGTCTTCACAAAATAACATTCCTTTCTATTATAAACCAAATTTCATTTCTAAGTAGGGCCTAATCTCAAAATTGTATAGGAAAGAGCAAAACAGTAAAATGCCACCGAAAAACTATTTTTTCAGACGATAGTTCGCGCAGCACCGAGAATCATCACAACAAAAAAGAAGCAAATTTAGAATAGAAACTTTCAAACCGAAAAGAAGGCCTAATAGATATCCATGTTTTCAAAGCACATAACAAGATAATGAAAATAACTTAGACAAGCGTTTCCTCCCTTTGTTAACTACTGCACTCACTCTCTCTTTCACATTAAACTATCCATGGGGAAGAGGACATGATGATCACGCAAGCCTATCCTCTTCTTTGTTTACGAACAAAAAAGAAACAGAAAAGATGAGTTTGAAGTTAAACTAACAGGCAAGCAATCATTAGGCAATACATCATCAAGTATCGCCTCAGCGTGTTTCCGGCGAGTTATTTCCTGACCACGTTATAGAATGCATTAACTGAGCAGGATATGAGTCCTAGTGAAAAGACCCAAGACTATATTCCACGGAAACATCGATTATTTCCTATCATTTCAAATTCTGTCTCGTGTAAGTGGTTTATTGTGCATAT
>JAIGNY010004016.1:400000-435000 GCA_020152595.1 Chiridota heheva | reverse complement strand
GAATTTTTTTTTTTTTTTTTTTTTTTGACTTCCTCAGATTTAAAACACTTTACTCTTTTTTCAGATTGTTGGTTCCTTTTAATTTGCTTAGTTTTTGGATCTCACTCATGCTTTTGGGGTAATTTGGGATGTTTCTTTCCCTTGATTGACACACTCGTTACAGTCACTTACTTGCAGGACTCGAATTTTGAATTTTCAAGCTCTTGTGGGCGGCTCAACATGCTAATTTGTAGGAATTTTTACGAAGCATAAGATTTTTTTTCTTTTTAAACGCCGCCCCTATTTTCGGCGAGTTAGGGGCAGCGAAGGAAGGCAATTAAACAACTCTTTTTTGGCCTAATTTTGAATATATTTTGTAAACACTTAATTGAGCCGGAAAAAGGCAAAGGGGCGAAACTCATGATGAAGAGGGAACTGTCTATGACGTCACTTTTGTGAACATGGCGACACACAATCGCATTCGATCGGGTGGTGCAGGCGATCTTGCTTAGACATATGTATCATTTTGCAACAAAAACAAAATGAGAATCAGCAAACCTATAAATCCATTTACGTCGTCGTTGGCAAAACTTGAGTGGGAAATATTGTTACAAATACAGTGGTGTAAACAAGCACAATGATAAATTAATAAATAAGTTTCAATTCCTGTTACCATAGATTTAAATATGCCGACAAAGATATCTTTACAAAAAAATTGTAATATCCGGACGCTTTGAGCTTGGTTAATTCTAAATGCAATTGACAGTTGCGTAGATCCGGGAATTATCGCATTCTCACGGTAAGCAATAAAACATTATATTTCTACATTATGCGTTTTCATGATTTTGTGTTTTGTATATGGTGTATTATAGCTCTCTTTAGATATGAATTTTGACTTGTATAATACATCTTTTTACTATGCGTTGTGACACACGTTTTTGCCCTTAAAATGTCAATTTGCGAGAGCTTCCGGGGGCTTCGCCCCCTGGACCACTACTGGGACTTCGCCCCTGGACCCCACCAAGCGGGCCCTGGTTTGTTTGATGAGGTCTTAACGGCACCACGACAACGAAGGTCAAATTGTGCCTGAGAGGTCAGATCATTTTAGAGGTAGTAAGGAAAGAGACCAGGGGAAGAATGAGAGAAATTCAAGAACAAAAGCCAGAAAGCTGTGATCGAGAGAGGAGGTGCATGTGTAAAACAAAAACAAAGTAGAGAGGGGGTGGAAGAGGAGAATTAAATATGGTTGTAGAGGGATGCATGCTGAAGGAAGGAGGCTATTTTATCTGGAGGATTTTTTTGGAAGAACTCAGCAATTGAGTTGTGGGGAGCGAGGGAAGCTCTGGGAAGGTTGTACAGGGGGCAAGCAAGGAGAACGTGTTGGATTGTGAGGATGCAGTGGCAATTGTTACAGAGGGGTTGGGGGGAACCAATAAGGAGGTGGGAGTGAGTGAGGTGGGTGTGACCAATTCTAAGACGGGTAATATAAACGTTGTCGATACGAGAAAGGTTGTTGATGGTGGATTTGATCGGGATTGCGGGCCCTGGACCCCACGCCGAAAAGTCGAGCGCTTTGCGCTTGATTTGTGTTTTGTATATGGTGTATTATAGCTCTCTTTGACATGAATTTTGACTTGTATAATACACCTTACTATGCGTTGTGACATACGTTTTTGCCCTTTAAATGTCAATATTGTGAGAGCTTCAGGGGGCTTCGCTCCTGGACACCAACAGAGGCCCTTAAGCGGACCCCTGGATCCCACGCCGAAAAGTCCAGCGCTTTGCGCTTTGATTTTGTGTTTTGTATATAGTGTATTACAGCTCTCTTTGACATGAATTTTAACTTGTGTAATACACCTTCTTACTATGCGTTGTGACATACTATTTTTCTCCTTGAAATGTCAATTTTACGAAAGCTTCAGGAAAGCGGGCCCCTGGACCCCACGCCGACAAGTCCAGCGCTTTGCGCTCGAAGTAACACCTTCAGTGTCACCTCGACTAAGCGGGCCCCTGGACCCCACGCCGACAAGTCCAGCGCTTTGCGCTCGAAGTGACACCTTCGGTGTCACCTCGATTAGACCACTAAATATTGTGTCCTGGCTACGTTACTGGTAGTTTTCCTGTCACGGAATAACGTATACAAATATGTCAGGTATAGTCAATATTTGTTCTTACTTTTCAACGAAATATATAAATATAAGTAAATCCCGAACGGACCTAAGGGTCTTTATGGGGCCATCGTCACCCCGAGTAGCTCCCGCCATCGTCACTTCGAGTAGCTCCCGCCATCGTCATCCCGGCGAGTAGCTTCCGCCATCGCTACTCGCAAGAAACTCCCACCACCACCACACCGAGTAGCGCCCGCCATCGCCACCACAAGAAGCTCCCGCCATTGTCACTCCGAGTAGCTCCCGCCATCACCACCCCGAGTAGCTCCCGCCATCGCCACCCCAAGTAGCTCCAGCCATCGCTACCCAGAGTAGCTCCCGCCATCGCCACTCCGAGTAGTCCCCCCCCCCTCCCCCCTTTGCCACACTCGGCGAGTAGTTCCCGCCATCGCCACTCCGAGTCAATCATACAGCCATTGATCGTATTCTTCAATAGGCCTACATTTGAATTTCTTCTAGAAATCCAGTTCACCAAACAATCACTATATTTAAAGCTTTTAGACAATATCATATTGAATAATAGGTTCGCATTCAAATCTTTGAAAATTGTGTATCTTTTAATCGATTGAAAAATACAATATGGGAAAAGTATTCCAAATCAATGAGCGGGTGAATTTTGACTTAGTGACAACAAGTTTTGTTTCTCGTGGACTTGACAGGAAAAGGAGTGTAAAAAGGTTGCCTTCACTGATATCTCTGCCATAATTACTCTCAGAAATAGGTTTTGACCCCGTATCACGATCGCAGGAAGGATATTGTTCAGCATTTAAATTTCGATGCAACTTTTAAAAGAAAACATCAAGGAAATGCGGAAGTTTTTATCAAACAAATCTTAAAAGTTTCTCACGTCCATGGAGGTATGATGCTCACGTACAGCGGAGCGAATCAAAGATAATGACGTTACATATCCTCTCATCTTATTGTGTACGGGAAAATATTTTCAAACCATATATAAACAAAACAAAACTGATCAAGAAAAGATTCACTGTGTCCGTTAAAAGCCCTAAATAATTTTTTGTTTTCCCTCCTCCGCGGCCCCTAACTGGCCGAAAAATAGAAGCGGCGTTTTTAAAAAAGATTTTTTTTCTCTCAAAAATCCCTACGTTTTGTAAAAATCCTTACAAAAAGGCGTGGCAACCACTTTTGCGTTGCCATAGGCCTATTACATATTTCCCACCCGCCCATCCCTCGCAATTTTCCACAAGAAGGGGCAAACAAACAACGTTTTTTAGACTTAACGTGTGGGAAGAATGCAAAACCAGGCACGATCGAAATTCAAAAATATATTTAAAATCTTTCAAATAAAATAAAAAATCATAGCAGTCTTAAAGAAAATAATTTCACACATTGTAGAGTGGGCCACTCACATTGTTTCACACCACACACTGTACAGGGTAAGCTACAGAGAGGAAGGGCAAAAATTTCTAAGAAATAGAAAACACAATGTAAAGTTTTATAAGAAGGTTCACAACAAGAGCACTTGGTGTGGAGGGAAAGTGTGCCAGATGGATATATTCTTGGTTAGTTGACAGGTCACAAAGAGTTGTTGTTAATGGTGAAGTATCTCCATGGAAGAAGGTTACAAGTTGTGTTCCTCAGGATTCTGTATTGGGTCCGCTTCTTTTCTTAATCTTCATTATTGATATTGATGTTTCCCTTGGTTCCGGGATTTGTAAATTTGCTGATGACACTAAACTGTACAGGATTGTTGATGATGCTAGGGATTCTTCACTTCTGCAAACTGATCTGGATAAGTTAGTTTCTTGGTCCCAAACATGGCAGATAAGATTCAATGTTGATCAATGCAAAGTTATTCCTTTTGGTCAGAACAATTTGGCTTTTGATTACCGCATGAATGGTTCAAATCTTGGTTGTGTTCATCAAGAAAGGAATCTAGGTGTTGTCATTACTAGCAATTTGAAGCCTTCTAAACAGTGTGCTTTAGCAGTTGCAAGGGCAATAGGATGCTTGGTTTGATTAAAAGATTTTTTTGTTTTCTTGGTAGAGAAGTTGTTCTTAATTTGTATAAGCAGTTAGTTAGGCCTCACCTTGAGTATGCTATTCAGGCTTGGAGTCACTTTTATGAAAAGATAAGTTCATTTTGGAGCAGGTTCAGCAAAAAGCCACTAGACTTATTTCCGAAATAAGGAATCTCTCGTATGAATCTAGGTTGCGAATTCTTGGTTTGACCACACTTGACTTGAGAAGCGTAGGTGGCGATAAGATTCAGTTTTTTAAGTTCCTATCTGGTAGTGATGCTTTGACTTCCTCTTATTTCTTGCATGTTTCAGCTAATCCTCATGTGACACGTGGTAACAGATTAAAGTTGACCAAAGAGTTCTCACGGATAGATATGCGGTGTTTTCGCTTTTCGCAAAGAGTTGTCAATAAGTGAAATGGTTTGCCTGAGTGGGTAGTTTGCTCCAATTCTGTTCACAATTTCAAAGTCAACATTGATAAGTTCTTTACTAATTCTAGGCGTCTTTCATTATTATTATTTTTTGTGTGGTGGTGGTGGTTTTAGTTTGGGCTTTTTATGGGATGACTAACCCTTCCTTGCTCGTTATCTTGTTATGTTATGTTATGTCTGTTTGTCATCCGTATTATTTGTGTTTATTTTGAAACATTGGCAAAATCTGGTTAAAAAATCGCACTTTGCTTTTTCTTGAACAATATGTGATCACATGATTTGGGAAATCGGATACAGGTAGAAAATGTTTCATAATATTCAGAAACGAGAGAGAAATTCGAAGATCTTTATATTATGTCCCTGGAATAAAGTCTAACTGATATGCCATTGATTAAGAGGGTACATAAGGGAGCAACGAATCCAGACTTGAATGAGTGCACGCGTAAAATGCTGAGGCCTCGAGAGGAATCTAGACTTTTTAAGAGCGGCTAACAAAATCTAGATTTAGGGAGCCTGGGCGAAAAGCATTGCGATGTTTTAATAGGGTCTCAACAGACATACACTTGAGCCACATATTTATATCCACTGTACCCCATAAGTGGTATTCGAGATATGATTATCATCACTTCTTAAGGCAAAAGCAAGTCGAATTCTGAGAGCAAAATATTTTGATCACTTACCAGAGAGAAGTTGTTCCTGCACATGTTGTTTTTACAAGTCTGACACTCGCACATCATCGGGTGCGCTTTCAGCAGTCCGCGCGCCATGAGGATTTTTAGGCTTTTTCCTCGGTGTCTAATGCTTCGTTTCCAGTCTTTGGCCGTCTCTCTACCACTTACGGACTGGAATTCATTGGGTGTGTGCCATTCGTTCTGGTGAAGAAAGATATAAGTCATATAATAGAGAAAAATCAATGTGACATCATGTCATCAGTGATGGCGGCAGTGGCGGATTTAAAGCATTAGTTTAGTGGTATATAAAGTTTAGATTATCCTTTATGAAAGAACTTAGAAAGGAAACACAAATGGCAAAGAAAGCATTCAAATATCGTATAGACCTTTTCACACCGAGTTTAGCCGAACGTGATTGCTTCAGTACTTCGACCAATCAAATGCTGGGGAAACTTTTCCTTTGTTTACCAACCAATCAGGTGCAGGTTTGAGATTTAAATGTAAGCAGCAATACGCGTGCGTATTTCCTTCATGTATAACGCAAGTATGATACTTGCGCTTGAAAAATAAAAATCATATGCTTGGTCCCATACCGTGCGTGAATTGTGCAGACGGCCAAGATTCCTCCAGTATTTTATTGGTCAATAAGATTCTTCCAGTATAAGATTGCTCCATTATGGACACGTGAATCTCGGCCATGTGACATTATCTTAATTAGTTATCCGGAAATTGCCGATTCAGATTTGAAAAGGTCTATATAGTTAAGAACATATTACAGTTTTAAGTTGTTTCTCATTTTTGTAGACATGACTAAAATTAGTGATAGGACATCCTCGAATTCCTCAGTATTTTCCAATCGTAAATGAATGAAGAGAAGATTCATATCCTATACATTCAATGTCTTTGGGCAACTGACGTCATAACATCACAAATACTTGTCGATAAACAACTGAAAATTAAGTGAAAGTACACATCCAAAAGGAGAGACAAAAAAGGAATGTGTCTCTCCAACAATTGAGATGATAATGTATACGGAGGTTGGGCAGAGGCGTGTCTGCCTTTTCGTCTTTGGTGGGGCTTCAGCCCCTATAAAATCAACATCTCATTAAGACGTTTACCTCCCTATCGTCGTACAAAATTGAAGATTTTTGGCCCTTAGTTGTAGATTTTGGTTCAAACTGATAAAAAAAAATTGCCCTAAAATAAGATGCTTGGTCTGATTTGATGATTTTTAGTGCAAACTGGAAACAAAGTCGCAACATCTTTGTTTTCTCTCATTCATTTGATATTACAGGTAATTATATTAATAGCTACGCCAACATTTTATTTTATTGTGGGAGAGGGGAAGGGGGGGACTGGGGGTCATAAACCCCCAATAGTTTCCTTAGACACGCCACTGCGGGTGGATCAGAGTTCTGGCGGGATAACACAAACGCCGAGATGGCCTATAATGGGCAGCTAGCAATGCTGTAACTTGAACAGATAGCTGTTTCCAGATTTTGGTGGTATTCGCAGACCCACCAAGGACAACATTACGAACTTTGGTCGTGGATGAGATCGGCTTAACTTTCTATACATACAAGACAAGAATATAACAAGGAAGACCAACCTGAAAAAGTATACATTTGCCCTTTGAACCTTGACATAATTTATCAAGGTATAGATGAGCCCTGTTATTCCCGCAGTCCACCTCAATAATCTGTTGCCCGTCTGGGTCGAAGGCTGGGGTAAACTCCCCTCCAATGTCACTGCTAACATCACCCTGCGACACGAAAATCAAACAAGAACAGTTCAATGGCATTTTGGGGCACATTATATACAGTTATACATTCAGGGGTGTAGCCTGGAAACTTTCGAAAAGTTGGGATATGCGAGGGCACTTCCCAAGTTATATACATGTCCCCAAGTCATAGAATTAGTAAGGCCAAAACAACAAAGTAAAAGTGGCACTTCATTTTCAGCCAGGAGCACTACTTTAATGGGGCACCCTCCCCCCGTACATATGGGACTGACAAAAGTCTATAGATAGAATTAATGATCGACACACAACAAAGGAATATTGTCAATGACTTTTTTTAAGAGAAATCTTTGGTAATTAAGGGGCACTCTCATACGGAAAAGTGTGTTACCTTTAAAGAAAGTCAGGGAACGTGCCCAGTTTCCTACTATTGAGTCCGTCAGTAATTAAGGGAAACTTACAGTTTTGTAATATTTTTTTAAAGTGTGTGCACATTTTACCAGTTCTTGACAGTAATTGCTTATCATGTAATGAATTATTTATCCCTTGTTAAGTTCAAGGATTTTTATATTGTAAATAATAAAATTGATCCATATTGTAAAGTTACGCACGACAATCCTCGCCTTCACTTATTTTCTTGCTTTTGTCATATTCTTAGAAATATAATAGTACACTGCTTGGAATGGAAAGCCACAGTATACCTCAACTTCATTGATATTCAGAAGGCGTTCGACAGTCTAGATAGAAGCATGATGTGGAAGGGTATATGGCTCATTATAAGATACCCATGCAAAACACAAATATTATACAGAACTGGTATGATGGCAGCAAATGTGCAGTGTTAAGCGATGGAAAACTATCTGACTGGTTTTCTGTGATAACTGGGGTGAAACAAGGATGTGTAATGTCTGATTTTCTCTTTATCTTACTACTGACTGGATGATGAGAACCAGTACACAAGGCAGAAGGAATGGAACCCGGTGGAACTTATTTACAGCCCTAAAGCAGTAGACGATCTTGACTACGCTGATGACATTGCACTTTATTTCTAGCACTAAACAAGTCCAAGACAAAACAAGCAAACTACATGAAACAGATAAAACGATTGGTATACGAATATTAATGAAAAAAGACAAGGATCATGCGCATTAACAACCAAACTGATGGAACAATTAAAGTAGCAAATGCAGAGCTTGAAGATGTTGATAGCTTTGTATATCTCAGTGTAACACTGTCCAAAGAAAGAGGCACTGATGAAGACATAAAACGCAGAATTGGGCTGGCACAGGCAACTTTCAGACAACTTGTCAAGATTTGGAAATCAAACATCTACCGGATAAAAACTAAACTGAAAATATTTTATTTAAATGTAATCTCAGTACTCCTCTATGGATGTGAAACCTAGAAGCTGACAAAAGCTGACGAAAAGAAACTAGATGTGTTCCAAAGGAGATTTAAAATCAAATTTAAAAATTAGGTTGCCAGTGAAAATCAACAATGAAGAACTATATAAAACAACAGGCACAGTGGAGATAAACAAGGAGATATTTAAGAGCAGATGGAGATGGTTGGGTCATGTATTAGGAAAGGACGAAGAAAACTATGCCAGAATATCCATCACCTGGACACCAGGAGGTAGAAGAAAGAAAGGAAGACCTAAGACTATATGGAAAGAGTGGCAGAAAAGTAAAGTTTTGGATGGAACAGCTGGGGAGAAGCTGCAATAGCATAGCAAGATAGATGGAAGAATTTGCTTAGACAAGCCTCAATCTCCATACCCAGGAGAAAGGAGCGGTAAGCTAAGTGTTTGTCATATACTGCATTAAGAAACCACTCTATAAATCTTTGGAACTCTATTCCTTCAAATATTTCAACTTCAGTTTCCTTAAAGCAGTTTAGATGCAAACTTAAATCCTGTTTTATTGATAAATCCTGTTTTATTGATACCTATTGACACCTATTGATTTTCCTTTTGATTGTTTAAACTTAAATTGACACCCGCATCGGTGGGTGGGGTGGGTGGGGTGTATCTTTACTTAAATTACATTATTGTTATTACTTTTTCGTTTTCATATTTTCACCCCAAGGAGTGTTTCTACCAGTTAAGCTCTTAGGAGTTATTACTTTTTAGAGCACTCCTTTTCATATCATACCTTTCTATCATAATTTGTAAAATTTCTTCTTTTTTTTTTCTTCTTACTTTCTTAATAATTTTCTTTTTTACAAATCTTATTACACAGTTAAATCAATTGAATTAAGAGGTACTTTTCATTTCAAAAAGGGAAACTTTTGTCATTTTTTGGAAAATTGGGGGCACGTACCTACACCTATGCTTGCGCCTAAAAGTGGGGACACGTACCTACACCTATGGTTGCGCCTCAAAGTGGGGATATGTACCTACACCTATGGTTGCGCCTCAAAGTGGGGATACGTACCTACACCTATGGTTGCGCCTAAAAGTGAGGGCACGTACCTACACCTATGGTTGCGCTTAAAAGTGGGGGCACGTACCTACACCTATGGTTGCGCCTCAAAGTGGGGATACGTACCTACACCTATGGTTGCGCCTAAAAGTGAGGGCACGTACCTACATCTATGGTTGCGCCTCAAAATGGGGGCACGTACCAACACCTATAGTTGCGCCTCAAAGTGAGGGCACGTACCCACACCTATGGTTGCGCCTCAAAGTGGGGACACGTACCCACACCTATGGTTGTGCTTAAAAGTGGGGGCACGTACCTACACCTATGCTTGCGCTTAAAAGTGGGGACACGTACCTACACCTATGGTTGCGCCTAAAAGTGGGGGCACGTACCTACACCTATGGTTGCGCCTAAAAGTGGGGCACGTACCACCTATGGTTGCGCCTAAAGTAGGGGCACGTACCTACACCTATGGTTGCGCCTAAAAGTGGGGGCACGTACCTACACCTATGGTTGCGCCTAAAAGTGGGGACACGTACCTACACCTATGGTTGCGCCTAAAAGTGGGGGCACGTACCTACACCTATGGTTGCGCCTAAAAGTGGGGACACGTACCTACACCTATGGTTGCGCCTAAAAGTGGGGGCACGTACCTACACCTATGGTTGCGCCTAAAAGTGAGGGCACGTACCTACACCTATGGTTGCGCCTAAAAGTGGGGACACGTACCTACACCTATGGTTGCGCCTAAAAGTGAGGGGCACGTACCTACACCTATGGTTGCGCCTAAAAGTGGGGACACGTACCTACACCTATGGTTGCGCCTAAAAGTGGGGCACGTACCTACACCTATGGTTGCGCCTAAAAGTGGGGACACGTACCTACACCTATGGTTGCGCCTAAAAGTGGGGGCACGTACCTACACCTATGGTTGCGCCTAAAAGTGGGGGCACGTACCTACACCTATGGTTGCGCCTAAAAGTGGGGGCACGTACCCACACCTGGTTGCGCCTAAAAGTGGGGACACGTACCTGCACCTATGGTTGCGCTTAAAAGTGGGGGGCGCGTACCTACACCTATGGTTGCGCCTAAAAGTGGGGGGCACGTACCTACACCTGGTTGCGCCTAAAAGTGGGGCACGTACCTACACCTATGGTTGCGCCTAAAAGTGGGGCACGTACCCACACCTATGGTTGCGCCTAAAAGTGGGGACACGTACCTGCACACTATGGTTGCGCTTAAAAGTGGGGGCGCGTACCTGCACCTATGGTTGCGCCTAAAAGTGGGGGCACGTACCTACACCTATGGTTGCGCCTAAAAGTGGGGGCACGTACCTACACCTATGGTTGCGCCTAAAAGTGGGGGCACGTACCTACACCTATGGTTGCGCCTAAAAGTGGGGGCACGTACCTACACCTATGGTTGCGCCTAAAAGTGAGGGCACGTACCTACACCTATGGTTGCGCCTAAAAGTGGGGACACATACCTACACCTATGGTTGCGCTTAAAAGTGGGGACACGTACCTGCACCTATGGTTGCGCCTAAAAGTGAGGGCACGTACCTACACCTATGGTTGCGCCTCAAAGTGAGGGCACGTACCTACACCTATGGTTGCGCTTAAAAATGGGGGGCACGTACCTAAACCTTTTTACATTTTACACTTTACACTTACTTCTCGAAATTCAGCCGTCAACCCAGGTATTTTTTACAGTTGGCTTCATCAAGTTGGCCCACCACTTTTTCAAAATTGTGGTACAGGTGGGCTAATTTCTTTTACTATCAATGGATTATCCATTTTTTTGTCATTATTTTCTTATCAGATTTGAACATAGTAGGGATCTGCATCTCCCAGAACCCAACCATCCCTCCCCCGTCCCTCCCAAATTTTTGGTGCCGTTTCTGCTTTTAGGATTCACTGTCTACCGATGTCAGTTTTGCCATCAATGGCCCACCAGGAGAAAATCCCATAAAACAAGCCATGCGTTAGCCTGCTGGATGAACCAATTATTATATTATTATACAAAATTTATATAGCGCCTTATCCAATCAGAAATTGTCAATGACACCATATACACAAAAACTTCACAAAAAAAACAGTCAAGGGTTCATTTTGAATAATTGTCCATGTAATTAGCGTACATCCAGAAGCAGCTTGGTTTGCTTGTGTGATAGTTTCATACCTGCACTTCTCTATCAGCATTTATGCAGGCGATGACAAGTTATTTGAATGTATAGCTACAGACAGACAGACAGACTAGTATGTTGGTATCATAATGCAATTCATGACCGGATAATATAAAGCTGTATTTTCCATTATTAATCAAGAAAGTATATTTATTTTGGTCGATCTACATCATCACTATATAAATATAAAAACATATTAAAATAAAATAATGCAACATAGACTCCGAAAAGATTCTTCGACACGCAGTGGGAGCACAGTCGCGCCTGTAGCCAGGACGTTTCAAAAATGGAGAGGGGGAGGCTCAAGCACTTATCGAGGGCACTTGGGCAGATTCTCCATAACAATTGTGTTCTATTTTTTCTTTGATTTTTCGCAAGGGAAAGATACTTTCGCAAAAGGTCCCGTGCCCCATGCTGGCTACGGGCCGGGCCCAGCTCCGTGCAATGGTCACGGTGTAAACCGAAGGTTTCAAAAGGAAACTTTTCATACAACTATAAATAATTAATATCAGAGAGTTTAAACTTTTTATTTTCAACTGCCGCACTAATTCGCCCACCTGCCCCTTTGGTCTGTTGGTATATAGCTTTGCCACTAACAGTCAGAAGTGAGATTTGGAGATGTGGTCGTCGTCACTTGTCGACGTCCGGGACCGAATATACGTCCTTCTTGGACAGACTATATTTACAGACTTATCAATCTTAGGATCGATGGTTAATCAATTTGTGAGCGACTACACATACAAATTTTGATTATGGTCAGTGCATATAGTTAACCATGGTCGGTGCATATAGTTAACCATAATGGTCAAATTTGTCCATTCCTTTTTAGCCATTAAAACAGAGTACATCTGAGACGGACCTTTTCGGCGATGAGGAAATGACTTATCTTTTTTTAGTATCATAATATTATATTTAGTATTATATTTACGCTTTGCATGGCAGGGTTGCACAATCTACGGGGTGGAAGAAAACCAGTTTCGTCACGTGCTTACCGAAAATGTTGAATCTCCCGGAGAATAGCTGTCTGGGCCTGGAGAATAGTCGACTTCAACCGAGACTGCTAGTGGGGTTTCATAGCTGTTGTTACCATTGATATCTTCAATACAACCGCTGTCGGAGTCGGGTTCCTTCTTAACAACAACGTCTCGTGATCGGATTGATCACGTGATTCGGGCAATTCGTTTGTGGGTATCGGATTCGCTGTTTCTGCAGGCTCGGCGCCATTTGTGCTTCCATTATCAGCATCTTTGTTGACTGACGGTGAATCGTTCGATTGTTCTGAGTAGAT
Organism: Chiridota heheva; assembly: GCA_020152595.1. Classification (NCBI taxonomy): domain Eukaryota; kingdom Metazoa; phylum Echinodermata; class Holothuroidea; order Apodida; family Chiridotidae; genus Chiridota; species Chiridota heheva. Next base: position 422,138 of record JAIGNY010004016.1, on the reverse strand, counting down.
GTTGTTGCTCTCGGTTCTACTCTGTCCGTTTGTGAGGTCTAGGCCGACCTGAAACTCGCTTGACATCTCTGATGGTTGATTTGAAATTGGCATTATTAAACTTAAGTACTTGGCAGCCTGGCGGGATGAACCGTTGCAGGTACACGACTCGCGTGGGACCTGACGCCTGCCAAAGACAAAATTCAAAAATCAATTCAGGGGAAATCGTTTGAGAAAACAAGCTTTATTCAACACATATGAGAACACATGTTGACTTTGACTATATGTAGTCCTATGTCCTACTTTGGATTTGCCCATGCAAAGTGGTCTGGCACTGAGTTAAAAGGCCGCATTTGCAAGTGAGGATAAAAGTTGACCCGGGACCCCAAATTGACCTCAGTATATTTTTGTAGGGACCAAAGAATGTAGAATGACCGTTAAGAACATAACTGACAAAAATCGCCGAAATCCCATGCATGAAAAATGGCGAAAACTATAAATACCTATATAATGGACTATAAATACCGCTGAAGGTTGCATGTGTCATTTACATGGACTTATGGTGGCGCTACGGCCAGGAACCTGGAGCATTTGCATCTCGCGAGAATGCTTCCTGAACTTGCATGCCGCTTGAAAATGTCCAATAGAGCTGAAGGAGATATTCTGTTAGAGCCTCGAAAGGGTTGGAATGCACCAGCTTCCGAGGCTTCGCTCTCTTAACCCATACTGGAGTTCGCCACTAGACTTCAACAGGACTCTTAGAGCCGTACCCTTATCACCCATTTCCGTTAATCTCGCGCTATAAAATTTAGCAAATATTAATTCAGCCCCTGAAGTTAAACACCTTCCGATGACATGCTAGAGCCTGGAAGCACTGTGAAAGAGTGACGAGTTTCATTGGAAATTCCGCAACTCATATTTTTATTGACTGACCCTAATTGTTCACTGTTGTGAATTTGTGATTAAATATTTCTAAATACTCCTCAATTATTTGTGCCAGTAAAACGTAATAAAGGTTCGATGGGACCGATCGTTGATATAAATAGGCGTAGTTATCTTTAAACTGCACAAAGTATGAAGAACTTGATGAGAAACAATTAGGCCTAATCAAATTAACAATTGGTAATCGTATGACAGTTTGATCAAACTTTGCCATGAGAGCAAAATCGAAACAAATTGGACGTCATGTCCGAAATTCGGGGGTGGACGAAATTTGGGTCACATACTTACTGGGCATATTCAGTGAAGCACTTGCGCAGTTCCCGTACGCATATCCAGTTCAACTCGTCAAATTTCCAACAATGTTTTGATAAGAAAACATTGGATTTCAGTAAATGTATCGGTATTGTAGAAATAAGAAAATTTCATTAGACAATTAGAAGCCCTAAATTTCGTCCACCTAAGACAGTGTAAGAACTTGATTTAAATCATTTTAAAAGCAGGATTATATGTAAATTTATTGTTTTCAGATTTCCCAATGTATTATAAAATTTCCCTCATTGACAATGATGAACCAGCCAACACAGATGTATAGGGTCAATGTGGGCTGTTTTGTGGGGCCTATATGGGATTTCCATTTGGGGGCCAAATGGATTTGTCCATGGCTTTTACATGGGGCCTATATGGGAAGCAAACGTGGGAGTAGGATGAGCCTACATGGGGCCTATATATTAGAAAACAATCCCATATATGAGATCCAGATGGGGTCAGGTGTTCCATATATATGGTCCGTGGAACTAACCTCACTGTATCGAACATGAACAAAATAACTCTTTCAGATACACATAAAGAAAGAAGACGTACAATTCATCAGTTGCATTTTTATATACGTCAGAGGAGTAACTTAATCAAAGTCATGTACCAGATATGATCATTTTGTTCATCTCGTATTGAACATTCTTCAGAATTGGTTTATTTTAATCCCAATATGAAACACATTCACGTCATTTGGTTATTACTAAAGCACCAAATTTTTCAAGTTATTCACTGTTCTGATCCACGATAACCAAACTGAAAAGAAAACATGAGCAAACTCCGTACGGATAAATCAAATAAGGATTTAGTTTCTTTCAAAAAACCAAAAATCGAAACTCCACCTATACTAAAGAGTTTTCTCCTCCCATCGCGGTGTTTCCCACATGGAACCCAGATGGGATATCCCATGTGGGGCAACCCATGTAGGCCGCTAATTTAGTCCTTCAATTTCCCCAGAAGGGAGCTACATGCCACCCTCGACAATTGCGATTGCTTTGTGGTCACCACCTTAGAAAAAACTGGTGACTATGTTCCCTCATTTCCAAAATTTTGATCGCCAAAATTGTGTAGTTACTCTCCACTGTCGCCAGCATAGCGACAGTGGTTTTATATTATAATTTTGAATGAAGAAACCCTTCTCCCCCGGATGTTTTCCTGCTTGAATAATCTGACGTCATAGTTCAATGGTTCAAAAGCATAAACCCTGACAAAACAATTATCGAAAGTAGAGGCTGATCGGCAAAGCACAAAATACGAAGGTCAAACTTTATTCTCACGAATTTCTTTGAAACTTACTCAACTATCGTACACTACTGTCACTACAACCCTTGATATCGTACATATATTATATTTACGCCATAGTCTGATAGTATGGGGCTTGTCGGAATGTGAGGGCAACTTACGGTGTACACTGGTGTAAAAATTCGAGATAAGGATTACCTGTAATTTGGGATGAGGATTGCCTGTAATTTGGGGACAGTAAAGAATAAAGGTACTTCATGCTACCGGACTACTTTTTATTGCATTTCTTCATGTTTTTACTCAAACAAACTGTTATCTTAATCCCCATGTGAGACATAAAGTGTTATTTCTGGCGAATAAAATCATCATTTTGCAATTTTTTGGTCGCCAAGATTTCAGTTTTCATCTCCATGGTGACCATGGCGACAGGAATTGTCAAGGGTTTGCCACATGGGACCTATGTGGTCACCCCATGCCCATATTAACTCATGTTTCCCAACCGTATTCTTATATGGGGCCCACATAGGTGTTGGCTGGGGGTATACAAATGTTTGGTTATCGAACCATTTTGACAGGTCTGCAGGTTGTAAAGTAATTGCAGTTGGATTTGTGAATTCCACAACTGACCCTAATCTCGAATAGGCCTACCGTGTGGAATAACCACTGGGCCGTAAGTCTTCCTTACAAATTGGCATAGGGGAGGGGGGAGACATTGAGCCATGTATTTCCTCCACAAAGTAGGGGAAAGTGTTTTCCGGGCTTGGTGTTTTTTTTTTTAAGTTCTGCCGAAAAGTTGGTGACAAGCCTCCAGGAATTATGGCCATGGATATAACCCCAAAACGCTATACGCAGCTCAGCCGCAGTGTATCTTAATCTGCAATTAATTGGAAGAATCTGAGCAGATGTAGCATGGTAGGCCCGCAATTTCAACCATTTTAAGGCATAAATTTGCTATTTTTTTCAAAATGAAAACGAAATATTGACTAATCAATATTCCAACTTATTAATCTGCAATGCTTTGAAACAATGTATGGTGATCGAGTCGGGATATGTGGTGTCGCTTTGTTTAAATTTCGTTAAAAATATATCACAGTTTTGGTTACTCGAAAGTTTCGCGACAGACCCGAATTTCAACCACCGTTTATTAAACATGCCTACTATGCCTAGTACGCAGCAGGTGTACCAGTAAAACGTACAATGTCCGATCGTCGGTAAAGTCAAAATAAACTGACTAAATTGTTATTCTAAACTGCACAATCGGTATATGACGCGCCTAGTTAGTGTAAATGGAATTTAATTAATTGGTCGTAAAAAGTTTGTCCGACTCTGCTAAGGTGGGTAACATTGGGGGTGGTTGAAATTTGAGGGTTGGTTGAAATTCGGGTCAGTTATCATACGTAAAAGGTTGATAGTAATCAGGTAAGTGGTCCGAAGTTCGTGCGGGCCCGAAGCGAATACCCCGAAGTTCGTGCACCAATAAGAAACCTATGCAACTTCGGCAATTGTAGCAGTAAAGCGTAAAAAAGACGAACGGAAATACGGGAAGAAAACATTTTTAAAATATTAATTTCCAAAGTGCGTATTTATTGAAAATAAAGTCAGTTTTATTTCAAACTCCTCAAATTAACAGGTGAAATCTTGAAATTGATGTGTTTAAAATATCTAAAAAAAATATTTTTCGAAGTTGGAGAAGTACACAACGATTTTGCCGAAACAAACGAAACTTCTTTTTTCTTTGATGAATATCTTGTTAAGTAAAATATCAAGCTTCTGTGAATCTATCATGGATAACCAGAACCAAACGGTTTTGTGGTTTTGATACTTTTTTTTCATAAGCTGATTGATTCGCAAAATTTGTAATTAACTGTCATGTCATTGTATATCATGCCTAAATATGTGTTCCATGATATTTATTAATAAGCCACACCCACCAAGCAGATCAATAAAATTGTTGACGACATTAGCATTTGCACAATAATTAACAGAAAACAGCATTATCATAGCAAGTATGATGCAAAAAGGATTGCTCAATTATCCTTTTCAAGAATTTTGTCAGTAAGCCCCGCCTACTCATTAACATTCATGACATCACTACCACATCATTAAAATATATATATACAGACCATGACCCATCTATGTACGACATAAAGCATAAATCCAATATACTGTTCATGAGATACAGACAGTATGGTGTTTCGTTTAGCACTTTCACATTAGGTCCCGCCTACCATGCATATTAATGACATCTGGTGATAACAAAATGATTTTTAGTAAGCCCCGCCTACTCATTAATATTTAGGACATTACTATCACGACATTAAAACATATGTGCAGACCATGACCCATTTGTGTACCACATATAGCATAAATATGATATATAGTTTATGCGATACAGTATGGTGTTTACAAGCTCTTTTCAGCAAACTCGTATTAGGCCCCGCCCACTATGCATATTAGTGAAATTCAACGGTTTTACATCATGAACAAGTACACACCAGAAAACATAACAATTATACCAAATATGAAACAAAACAGACTTGCGGTTGTTAAAATATGAACAATTCAAAACTTTTACGTCAAGCTCCGCCTACTTATAAATATGCATGCCATAGCCATAAAAAGGAAAAAACAATAGGGCACATCTACGGACCATGGGCTATCTGTGTACCAAATCTGACACAAATCCCAGTTTACCGTTCGTGAGATACCGTGTTTACAAGCTCTTTTCAGCAGTCATGTTAAGCCCCGCCCACTATATATTTTAATTAAATTCAGCAATTTGACATCATGAACATTTACCCACCAGCAAACATCATAATTATACCAAATATGAAACAAAACAGCACTGTATCTTTCAGCGTGATTTTGTGATTTCCCCCCTCCACTTTCTTGACTTGCCTCTCCTCCCCCTCCCCCTCTTACTTTCGGTAGACAAATCCCGCCCGTGCTGTCAGCCAACGCGGTACGAATCATAGGAATTTGTATCTCATTACCCACATATACATATATGTGGGGATGAGATATTGTAGTTACTTTGCTGTATAGACAAATAAGTGCTTGTACCTCCTACACTACGTACCCCCCTCTCCTTGATATTAGGTGTGACCTACCAGGGGCTCTCATATGATGACCTCATATTAGGGGTTAGGGTCATAAGTTTTTGGAACGGGACAAAATTGGGTGATTTTTGCGTCTGGCCGTGGGTTTGTGTGTGTGTGTGCGCATGCAACAATTTTTGTTGTTGAACTTTTGTCTCCAAGGCTTTGGGGTCTCAAAGGTCAAATAAAACAAGTTTTTGGTGCTGGCTGTATCTTTTGAAGAATTTACTTGGTATCTTTAAAAATTGCATAAGGGGGTAGGGTTTAACATTCTAACAAAAAATAAAAATAATTGCAGGTCAAAATGACAAAGGTCATGGGTCAAAGGTCACATAAGTACTTCTTATGCAAAATTTTGCACCATTTTAAACTCGAAAAGTACACGACCTATACCAACCCTATAATGTACCATGATACCTTAGCATATGAATTTGTGTCCTGTAGACTCTGGGGTCAAAAGGTCAAAGAGCTATTGACCAGTTTCCCCTATTGTTATGGAATGGTACGTGTGACGAGAGCATGAATGGTGTCATACGGACGGTGGAGCCCAGTCATAAACATTACATAGGTCTACATAAGAACAAATTCTACTAAAATTGATGTAGTGGGAGGGATACTGTATTCTGTGATGTCGATTTTTGCACCTAAACAAAATTTTCCCCAAATCCTACTTTATGTTTAAGGGTAGGCCTATATACACAGTAGCTCGTTCCTGCATGACGAACGCATAAGACGAATAGGAAACACCATACTATGGTACTATGGCATGTGACGTATATATCTTCTGCAGCCTGATCTTGTAACAACCATTTGTGGCTTATTTAAGTTTCCATACATTTTCAAGATTCAATTGGCGACGATAGGGGACACGTCGAAATGTCGTGACGTCACACGCTCTCAGTTGGGTACCTCTCGAGTACCGGAAATAAGTTTTTTTCTTTTTTATGTATTGCCCACTGTACACGAATTACGCTTATTGACAATGTGAAAAGCAGAAAGAGATTCGAATACAACATAGGCCTATAAAATGAAAAAATAGTCTAACAAAAAAAAAAATAATGCAAAATAACCAGAAATGAATGTTTTTTATTTTAACAATGTTCAGTTTTGATATGAAAGATGCCAACACGTGGAGGCAAACCAAGAGCGTATTTTGCTGTGCGCTCTTTGTTTGTTTACAATTCCTTGACCAGTGATTGGATGGTTTACTACATCATCTGCGAATGACGTATACTCGTTTAATGAATATACTCTTTCAAAGGATTATTTCAATGGTCAAGCGCGTTATCTTAAACAAAGAGGATTTGAAAAGAAAAAAATGGTGAAGAAAGCATTCAAAATCTTATTCCATTTAGGAGTTTAAAACTGTATAGAAATGACTGGTGTAGTAAGTCTACTATAGAAGGCTGTCGCACTTATCCTCACATACATTGCTAATATATTTTAAAGAAAATTTATGTAACGTTTTTACTATTTGAATTATTTGAAGACTTTGAGGAATCTGAGACTGTGATGTCACAACTAGTCTGATTTCAGTCGTTTCTACAGAAATGACACCGAACATTTAACTTAAATAGATCTCCTTAACGAATACGATTTTTGAATGCTTTCTTCGCCATCTTGTTTCTTGTGAAGTCCTCTTTCCGATAAGATGAACTTGTTTGACCCCTAAACTAACCCTTTAAAGATCGAGTAGTTTCATGTCTCTCACTCTCAATTATTTCCATAAAACAATATATCACCATAGGTAAGGGGGTAGGGTGGGGGGATCGTAAGCCAAGCCAAAAATGCCATGTATTAATATCTGAAAAGGAAATAAATCAGGCCATTAAAAAAAGCAATAAATGCTCACTCAACTGGCTATAATAGATGGAAATCCGCAATACCTCCCTATGAAGCCATTCAGTGATCATGGAAGTTTATCTTATATAAAAAAGGACTTGAATAAATACAAAATGGTGAAGAAACTACCTCAATACCTTATTCCATTTAGGAGATAATATTCAAGTTTAAGATTTTGTCTTATCTGTGCAGCAGGCCCAAGTCTACAATAGGAAATTGGCGCCCTCATAAAGAGTTTCTTAACTTAAAGGAAACTGATTTACCCTTTTCACAATATAAATTATTTTTCCTCAAACTTTCTTCAGGCACATCAGGTGGTTAATTTAAATTGCACTAGATTATATTTTACTACTTTCCTGACACACCGTATCCAATGGTTTTCAAGCCCCATATTCACAGGCAAAATATGATACAACTTATAAAAAAAATTGGAGAAATCTGAGGCTGTGACGTCGCATCTAGCCTAATTTCAGTCGTTTCTACAAGAATGATACGGGACTTTTGAATTCAAGATAAATATTTCCACGTAGTAAGATTTGTTGATGCTTTTTTCACCATTTTGTTTCTTTTGAAGTCCACTTTCATATAAGACAGTCCGAGAGAACCCCACCTTGAGAACCTACCTTAGACCCCCAAATGAGACTTAATTGTTATGACGTAATACACTGCTACAATGAGTCAATTGGGAGTTTTACCCGCTGCACTAAAATGTTAATGAATATTCATAAGCTTCGACCGCAAACGTTTAGAAATTCATCGAGTACCTTGTTTATAAATCAAAAGAAAACATCATGACCTCACTTGACCTCTGGCTTAAAATGTCGTTCTGTGGCTTCGAATGAGGAATTTTCAAACATATAAAGATGACAAAACTAAACGTATTTTGTAGTCCCCACCACCTTTAAAGGTTTTCCGGCGCTGCGTATACAGGTAGGCTGTATACAATATAGTACCTTGTTTATACGTAATCGTGGAGAATGCTTTAGCGCTGGCTACATTCCCAAGCAACCGCACTGTACACTCATAACAGAATTAGTGTAACGATAATGAACTTTCCGTTTCATACGGAAATTCCTTGTTTTCTATGAAATCCGGCTTGTAAATACATTATGCTATAAAGATTATCTCTCCGTGCAGATGTATTCGACCTAGCCAAAGTACTTCCTCCCGCCCGTCACAATGGCAACAAATCCGCCTAAACGAAAATCGTGATCTGGTGATAGGCGCAACAGAAAACCTCGGGGATATAACCTTTGTAATTGAGCGGGAAGTTACCAATTTCAGAACCCATGAAAAAGCGGACTGTAATACAGGAAATATATTGTGTAGTTAGTTACTGGTGCTCAATGAATGAGTTTGCATATGTAGGCCTACATATACGATATTTGATGATTTGGCTTAAATCATTTAGACTCAGACCCTTTAAAGTGGTGCTAACCGTCACAAAACCATGTTGGCATGGCAAGTTTAAACTGTTAAGACTAAAGCAAAAGCATTTAAGCGGCGCCAACCAGCCAACGGGTTAGGAAAGGAGTTTAGTGATAAACAGAACACTTATTTTACTTTTTATAACAAAATGATGATACAAATTGTGTAAAGTGAACCAAATGGCTCACCAGCATATACAAAAAGGCCCTTAAACAGTTAAATGGCACCACTATGTTCGACCTGAAATTTCATTTTAACTGAGGCAATTTGTGACAAAACCAACAAACATACAACTAGCCATTCTTCAGTTCTTGGTGATGATTCTAGATCACACTATTTGGGACGTCGATTTGGGTGACGATTTGTGCTAACCATGGGTTCGGTCATAACTTCAGTTTTCCGTTACATTTAAAATGTGTTTTTTTTCTTCAAATAAAATCAAAATGGACTGGAATAAAGCCTTTACATTTACCATTAACCTCTTTTTGGGTGCTTAATAAACTCTGTACCAGAATAGCAAACAAAATTCTTATTAGCTATTTTGGTACAGAGTTTATTAAGTACCACAAAAGAGTATGTGAAGGCTATATTCCAGTCCACTTTGAAAATAGAAGCTGCCCAATGCAAAATGTTTAAAAGGTGCAATCAAAATGAATTCATAAAATGACGCTCACCGCCTCTCTGCGGGCTAAACGGACACAATCGCCGGCGCCCTGTCTTTCAACAACGGTACAGCTGGCGGCGCAATAGTAGGCCTACATATACATCACAAACTGAAAAACCGGTTTTCCTGCTTTGCATGTCTTTTAAAGGATAAGAGCAGTGGCGAATTTGGTGAAACTCACGAAAATGTCATTTTCATGACGTCACATAGACATATTTGACGATCGCAAGTAACGCCTTTTAAAATAAATAATCACACGAAGGGCTCTTCTCCCCCACCTCCCCACCCCCATTTTCCCATACACTGGGGCACTCCTTCCCCCCGTTGCCTGGTTGCCCCGTGTGGTGAAGGGCAGGTGCTAGCGTCCCGTCGTACATGTCCCGTGGTTCAGGTGTCCTTGGTAATACCCGTATACTGTTTTATGCATGGCGGTATAACGATTGCGCGCCCAGTTTCATATGGAGGAAGTACTCATAGGCTGTACAGACCACCATGGGCATAATGGGATGGACACCCCACCAGAGTTCTTTTTCTTTCTTATCAATGAGAACGAAAATAGCTGTCTGACAATTGATGTCTACGTGGATATTAAGACCCCTCCCCCCTTCCTCCTCCGCTGCATTCCTCAGGATAGAAAACGAAATGTATAGCTTTACCCTGGAACCACTGATCTGACGCCAGTGACGTTTGCTTAACGCTTGCGATGACGCAATGTGAGCTATATAGACAGAAATAATTACATGGCTAAAAGTTTGTACAGTAATTTTAAAGGAATGGTATCGTCCCATAACTAGATTCAGAAGTAGACGCAGCCGTGCTGGTAACGTCACTTCCGGTTTTTAATTTCCTGTATTGATTGCGAAAAATCTGAGATGTTATCGATAATGTATGTAGGCCCCTATGTTCGGTCCAGCAGGTGTGTGATCGATAACTGGATAACATTGCAGATTTCTCACGATCAATAGGGAAAATTGAAAACCGGAAGTGACGTTTCCAGCACGGCGGAGTGCACTTCTGAATGTACTGTTTATGGGACGATACATTGCCTTTAAGCTTCCATCAGACCACCATACAGGCCTTCATACAGGCCTACGTATATACTCATGACCTTGTTTTCGATTGAAACAAGTAATTCACATAGTGATGAGAAAGGAATTCCGGACAAACTGCAACAAGCATGTAACGATGAATAAACAAAAGATGATACGTTTGATGAAAACGTCACGTATATTATATCAATTGCCGTATATCAGGAATATAGTATGCAGCAACGCTTTAAAGGATTAGTTTAGGGGTCAAGCAAGTCTATCTTATATGAAAGAGGACTTCAAAAGAAACAAAATGGTGAAGAAAGCGTTCAAATATCTTATTCCGTTAAGGAGATATTTAAGTTTAAAGTTTGGTATCATTTGTGTAGAAACGACTGAAATCAGATTAGTTGTGATGTCATAGCCTCAGATTCCTCAAAGTCTTTATGTATTCTATCATAATTTGTCCTGAGATTCTGTGGCTTAAAAACCATGGAATATGTCAGGAAAGTAGTACAACTGAATCTAGGAAGGATATTTATAATATACCACCTGAAGAAAGTTTGAGGATAAATGATTTGAATAGTGAAAAAAATCAATAAACTTTAATTAAAATAAATAAAGACTTTATGGAATCTGAGGCTGTGACATCACATTTAGTCTGATTTTAGTAATTTCCACAGAAATGATACCAAACTTTTAACTTGAATATCTCCTTAACGGAATAAGATATTTGAATGCTTTCTTCACTATTTTGTTTCGTTTGAAATCCTCTTTCATATAAGATGGGCATGCTAGATCACTGAGCTAACCCTTTAAAAGTACATTTCGATTAATATAAGCAATTGCTGAGTTTAAGCAGGTGGCGTTGTCAGAGGCGGACGGGAAACCAGAAATTGTGTCCAGATCGATGAATGCTGTTTATCACCAAAATTCACCCAAAGTGAGAATGTTCCCCAAAACTTGACATTCCCATAAGTAAGACTGTGCCCCTAAGTTAGACTACACCCCCTCCCTAAATTAGAATGTACCCCTAAGTTACATGTTTAGATTGTGCCCCAAAAATTGTGATGCTGCATGGCTACGCTATAAACATATAAAGGCAACACATGTATAACACTGCAGTATAAATAATTTAATCAAAATCGTTATACATTGAGTTTTACAGCTCTTTGAATTTTTAGTTATTAATATGCAAACTATTATATGCAAATTTTATGCAAATGACGTGCAATCCTTTATCTCAAATTATCAAAAAAAATTACTTGCAGGGATGAAACGCTGAATATTTGACTAAAAGTTTGTATTACAGGTCTTTACAGTAATACCATACAGCCATAAAACAAATTCTAGCAAAAACAGACTTCATGATTGAAATGTCAGAATTTAGGGGAAAAATATGAAAAAATCAATATACAGATTTTGGGCTGCTTGCCCAGTCCTACGTCACGAATCACATAGGCCTACATCCCTAGGCTTTTTATTGCTCTTTTTCCTGTTTTTTTTTGTTTGTTTGTTTTTTCTTTTTCAAAATATAAAGAATAAATGAGAAGCGGGGGACTGGGGAGATTGTCGACTCGCGAATCTGATATGACTTAAAACCACTGTGACCAGCATATCACGTGACAGTATGAGCAGGATTTGGTCACTGCGTGATCATTGAGCATGGCTGAATGCCCATGGCAAGTACAAGTTTTGGAACTAAGATTGGTGCAACAGGAAACTCTTTATTCCCTATCCGGCCGGACTGAAATTTATACTGTTATAGGAAATATTGTCTCCTCGGCCTGTCTCCCTAAAAGAATTTCCTGTTATGCACCAACAATCTTGAAAATACAGGAAATACCGTATACCGTAGCTATATGGTGGACTGAAGCGGAACCCCCTCCCCACCCCCACCTCCCCATCTTTCCCTCCCTAAACCTCTGTCCCAACTCGACAGTATATTCTTTTAATTGAAGTCAATTTGATCAAAAGTGGACACGATTTAGAACTTTAAAAATTCTTATGAAAAAAGAGGAAACTTTCCGGCCATGAAATCGGAAGAAAAAAAAATATATTTCATATCGTGAATCGGAAAAAAACTCAGCCTGTATTCATTAACAGTGGCGTAGCCAAAGTGTGGGCAGAGGGGGAAGGGGAGGGAGAATCGGCCCACCAATTTCCCCCAATATTTAATTTTGATCGGTTCAAATTAGTATCGTCCGTCGGCAGGGGCCCTATTTTGTGTCCTGTCGGTTTATTTCTGTTACTTGCCCTACCAATATGGAAATCCTAGCTACGCCACTGCTCAATAAAGTATTACTTCAGTGGTCAAGCATGGCCATCTTATATGAAAGAGGACGAGACAAAGGATTACTTCAGTGGTCAAGCATGGCCATCTTATATGAAAGAGGACTTTAAAAGAAACAAAATGGTGAAGAAAGTATCAACAATCTTATTACGTTTAAGGAGATATTTAAAGTTAAACTTTGGTATCATTTTTGTAGAAACGACTAAAATCAGACTAGTCGTGATGTTATAGCCTCAGATTCCTCAAAAGTGTTTACGTATTCTATCATATTTTGCCTGCGATTTTGTTGCTTAAAAACCATGGGATATGTCAAAAAATTAGTAAAACTAAAACTAGGAAGGATATGTATAATATACCACCTAAAGAAAGTTTGAGGAAAAATAATTTAAATAGTGCAAAAATTAAATAAACTTTCTTAAAAATACATAAAGATTTTGAGGAATCTGAGGCTGTGACATCACAACTAGTCTGATTTCAGTAATTTCTACACAAATGGTACCAAACTTTAAACTTGTATATCTTTATGACAGAATAAGATTTTTGAAAGCTTTTGCACCATTTTGTTTCTTTTGAAGTCCTCTTTCATATAAGATAAACTTGCTTGACCACTGAACTAACCCTTTAACCTATATAACCAGGGAGTTATCACTTTTGGCATACTTAGCTAAAGAGTTTAAAGGGTTACTTCAGTGGTCAGCATGTCCATCTTATCTGAAAGAGGACTTCAAAAGAAACAAAACGGTGAAAAAAGCATTGCAAAATCTTATTCCGTTAAGGAGATACTCAAGTTTAAAGTTTGGTATCATTTCTGTAGAAATTACTGAAATCAGACTACAGCCTCAGATTCCTCAAAGTCTTTATGTATTTTAATAAAAGTTTATTGATTTTTTTCACTATTCAAATCATTTATCCTCAAACTTTCTTCAGGTGGTATATTATAAATATCCTGCCTAGATTCAGTTTGACTACTTTCCTGACATATTTCACGGTTTTTAGGCCACAGAATCTCAGGACAAAATATGATAGAATACATAAAGCCGTTGAGGAATCTGAGGCTATGACATCACAACTAATCTGATTTCAGTCGTTTCTACACAAATGATACTAAACTTTAAACTTAAATATTTTTTAACGGAATAAGATATTTGAATGCTTTCTTCACCATTTTGTTTCTTTTGAAGTCCTCTTTCATATAAGATAGACTTGCTTGACCCCTGAACTAATCCTTTAAGTTCCTTGAGCTAAATGGCACCTGAAGAAAAATAATAACAATCGGTATAAAACAATTCATTATTCATTCAGAACTTAAAAACGCTAACATTACTGCATATTTTGATCTGATTTTAAGGTCGTGACATTAAAAATGCTTAAAATAGTTACGGGAAATTCTTCTCAAACATGTGGCCCTTTCTGCATGCTACGTATTGGATTCATGTTGTGCAAGCACGGATATGTTACTTTAGCTAAAGTAACTCCCTGGTTCAAGAGTGATAGCCATATATACTTGTTTACGACTTGTCTATGAATACAATTGCGTAACCTCCATGAATATCCTTAGTTTGTTGAACAAACACGTACAGAGTCCAAATTCCGACAGAAACCTTGCTATACTCTATCATGTAAGTCGTGACGTTGCTCCGTGGCTAACGTGGTTATGCCATGTTGAGTTAAAAAAAAAAAAAAGTTACATGCCTATTCGTTACCAAATTATGTCGCTGGAAAGAATGAAAACTGATTTTAATATCACGATAAAATAAAACTAACTTACCAACCGACTTCGAACAGTGTTCGTACCTTAAGTCGAAACCGCCTTTTCTTTAGAGCGACAGTGTACCTAATGGGTGACGACGGTCTCAAAATGTTCGCATGTAACTAATAAGGCTGTTCCGTGCGTTGTCGAGACTTTACCCTTAAATCTAATTCATCGCATACAGGAATCTTTGAATCCGACAATTATATACAGGCGCTGATAGATAGTCCTGTATACAGTGAATAGCATTATCTACACAGCGGACGGCTTCCTCTATTGACAAAAATCTCTAAAGCTTATTTCGTGAGGACCCGCAATAATAGTCGTTACGTCATGAGTTCAGCGAGCCGAAGAATAGATAATTACGATTGGATTGAACAATAGCACAAGCTATTGGCCGCCGCTGGTGACGTCAGACGGGATCGCACTATCAAAACTATGCAGATTTTGCGCGCCATAACAACACACCTGATCAATTTAGTCTAAAGTTCATTTGCTTTAAATATTTCCGCCGCAATTCGTACAAGTTAGTTTCGTGAGACTTATATTGGGTAAATTTATACGTAAAATGTTTAACTTGTTCACAGTGAATTCGGATTTCATTTGTTGGCACGTTTATTCATTCTAAAACCAAATGTATTCCCAATGGGTGTATGATATAGTTTTAACAAAAAACAGTCGTCGGAAATTTCCGCGGGTACATGACAATTCCCCAATTCCAGTCATAATTCGCTGTGGGTATTACATGTTACATACAGAAATTCATATATCATATGTACATGACAGAATTTCCGAGTGCGGTTCAAAACACGAGAGCGCCCTGGGCCATTGATCTGTTGGTCGCCTGTAAACAGGGATGAATAGAATGGCAGACCCTCATAGAAGAGGCTCTCTCAACCCGCTTCGCTTCATACCTTCGCATTGTCTGAACGTTTTGACAAACAGCGGAATCTGTTTCATTGATTTTTGCTGAGGTTTTTGGTGAGTCTTTTCAGACATATTATTTATCATGGGCCGCGGAGCAGTATTTCAAGTGCAGAGGTGGGGGCACGCACTTTGTATACGACCAAAGAAGCTCTTTGATACGACTGATCGGCTGAAATGCAAAATCAGTATAAATTGGTAAATCAATTATTTTCTTCTGTTCCTTTCTAAGTTTCCCCCTCCTCCCCACTTCTGCCCCCACCAATAAAAATATATATGTATATATATATATATATATATATATATATACGGCGTTGTTTATCTATATTATAAACATGGAACAACAAATACATGTGATCACGTCATATATATATAAATATATATATATATGGATGGCCAGATTCTATTTTATCCCAACATACCAAAATATATGAATCTATTATCATATATTCAAAAACTGTATCAATCTTTATCAGGTTCAAAATATCATTGGTAGCGAAGAAACTGAAGAAGATTTGCCGAAAATTGACAAAAATCTTTCGAAAATTGAAGAATACAAAAAAATGAAGAAAAGTTCTTGAAATTTTCCCGAAAATCAAGTAAATTTCACGAAAATTGAAGCAAATTCTATGAAAATAAGGAAAATTACGAAAATTCAAGAAAATTTTCCGAAAATTGAAGAAAATTTCCTGAAAATTTAAGATTTCCAGAAGAAAAGATGCTATCATGGATTCAGGCTCTTCAAAATCAATTCGTGAGACCTTCATTTATTGGGTGGCAAAAATTATTATTTCCCTCTCCCTATAAATTATGGGAAGAGGGCTTGGCCCCTGGCTCCCCCGGTTCCTATGCCACTGCGTGCACGTTGTATTTGTCAGTTAAGAGTTTTAAATGACGTTGCATTGTAGTAATTTAATCAAATACAATTTAAAAAAAAAATCACTTCTCGTGGCTTTTACACTTCTTGTAGAAATCATTGATCTCATGGGAAATTGTTTATTATTTTTTCTAATTATCAGTTTTCAGTAGACATGATCTGTTCAGTTCGGGAACAACCCAAAAAATTGGGTACTTTGAAATACCCAAAAAATTGGGTACTTTTATGTATTACGTCATTGCATGAACCTACACATTTGACTAGCCCACACTAAACATACGGGGTTTCTCATTTTCCGCTCCGGATTGTACAAAATTTTAATGGATATCCTGAAATTTTGGAGACGGATAGTAAATAGATATTCAAAACTTTTTGCTGCTGCTTTTTGAAATTCTTCATCGCCTTATTGGGAAAATAAACAAAACAGACTGCCTCTATAATCTGTTTGATTGATTTTCTCAAAAAACATCTGTGAATAAAAAAAAATTAGCAGCAAAAAGTTTTGAATATCTATTCACTATCAGTCCCCAAAATTTCAGAATCCATTGAAATTTGGCAATCCGGAGCGGAAAATGAAAAACCTTATATGTTTAGTGTGAGCTAGACAAATGTGTAGGCTCATGCGATGACGTAATACATCAAATACCCATTTTTTTTAATATTTCAATGTACCCAATTTTTCGGGTGGCTCCCAAACTGTTTATATCTTTACAACAGTAATTGTTACAAAATTGCAGGTAATGCATCCATCTTATGATTTGCGAAAAAGTGAGGGAACGCCCCCTTCCCGGCCCCTCACTCCTCAGCCCATGTTTATGTGTCTATGTCATTGTGCGTGGTGCATTGGGATTAATACCCTAAACGGGTGTATCTTCTTACTTCGTCATTGGAGTGTCGATGGGATCAGGAAAGCAAAATGCTCATGTAATCGGGCCGCTCCAGGGAAGGACTCGCAGGTGCCCTTACGCGGGTCCGGGGCCATGTTCCCCACTAACTTTTAAATATGCCTTCACCTCTTGGCGCGACGGGCAATTGCTGCAAAATTCGCCGTGGCACCTTCCCCCCCCCAATCTCAAACATGTGTCGGTAGGCATACCGAGCTCTGCGAGCTTGGCGTGATATGTTTTTGAGCTAAGGCACACTTGCGACCCACTATAGCGGTGCAGGTGGATATGATCCTGCATGGTCGGAATTTTCATAACAAAAGTTTGATAAATAAAAGTTTGCAATAAGGCAGTATAGCTGCAATGGCATGCATGAATGACCCAAATGTAAAGGAGTGAGTATAGGCAGATAGGGACATCCCTATGTTTGCGCGATTTGCACTGGAATTAGGGCCTATTCAATCACCACGGGGGCTGTGCATGGAGGACCAGTCTTGTGAAAATGATTAAAATCCATCTTATGATTTTGTTATCTCAGAACATTTTACAAGCTGGTTTTTCAACCTGTATGACCCCTGGGTCCGTCAGGGTATGCATCCACCCATTTTTTCAACCAGTCCGAAAATATTATTTGCCCCTCCCGTGGAAGGATTAAAAATCCGACTCTGTTTGTACAATTATCGAGGAGATGATCAGAATATAAAGGTAAAGGGCAATGCAAGAAGAGCGAATTCTCTTCCCCACTGCCCCATCACCACGCTACAAATGATCAAAATGCGGGGGGAATTTGCCACATCGTTCGGCCAAAAAGAGTCCGAAGGCAAAAAAAAAAAAAAAAAAATCCTTAATCTATGAAATTCAGGTAAAATTTCTGAAAGGTAAAGAAAATGATACAAAATAAGCTTGCTGTTATTTTTTTGAGTTCACCTTACAATGATTTGATCAGGAACGCCGAACAGTCGCCGAAACCTGGACCACGCTGGATTAACATATTAATTGGATTCGAGAGGTCACATATTCTGATAGTTACAAGCGAAGGGACCCGCGCGTTGTTGGGCAGTTGGGTCTATTACTTCAGGAAAATTTGTTACTGTTTGAGGAGCAAAACTATCTAGGCCAAATTCTCGCCCAACTGCCCAATCGATGGGTTTTTTAGGATCATACTTTCCCGCTTACAACATTTTTCCATTTTTAGAATTTATTTTATCAAAGATTTTGGATCTTTTTTAAATTTCTCAACGGCATTCATTAAAGTGCAATACCGATGGAAAAAAAATCCCTAGGTCTTTCAGCTCAGCAAACCCCGTGGGAAGGGTATCGACACTTTCATCCCCAAACATCTTAATTGTGATATTTGTCAGATTGTGGAACCTTAACAACAGTTTGCTCTTAAGCTACTTTGAAAGCTACTTTTAACCATATGTCATGTATGCCATGATCAGATGATATTAGGGGCCCTCAAGCTGGAGGTCCACACGGGCAGATAACATTAGTTACAACGAACGTATAAGTAACTTCTGTCAGAGGATGCGATAGACGATGAATACCACTTTTAACAATTTGCCCATTTCTTTCAGATATTAGATAGAAAAAACATACCAAGTTACTAAAGAATCCAAAAGTTTCATAACCTATACTGAAAATACTCCTTATTCCATTACAATTTTTTTATTAAACATGGGCCAGAGGCGTCGCGACATGGAAAATGCGGGGTGTCACCCCCTCCACACAGACACACACACACACACACTATTTGAGAATGAGGAAAAATCCGGGCAAACTGAATTTCGGGCAAAGCGTGTGGATTAGAGCTGCAGCCAGGTGTCAGGTAGCGTAGCTCTATTTTTTCCAGTCAGCAATGATAATTTCTTCCCAAATCGTCTTCCAATTTTTCTGAGCCAGCACCTGAAATTTTCCGATCTTTCGAAAATGTTATCAAACTTCCCGATTTCTCCGAATCATGGTCTTAAAACATTTGATTTTTCAGAATTCGGATCTAAAATTCGATTTTTCCGAATCAGTTTCTAAAATTTTCCGATGTTTCCAAATAGTGTGCTTAATTTCTTCTCAGTATGTTTCCGAATCATATTCGGAAGTTTGAAGTCATGATGTCAAATTGTTGATCATTCCGAAAAATATTATCAAACTTTCTCAATTTTTCCAATTCAGGTTTTAAAATTTCCGATTTTTCCACATAATGTTCTTAATTTGTTTTATGTTTCCGAATCAGATTTGATAGTAAATAATAGATAGTAACACCAAAATGCCGGGGTGATAACTATAGGCCAGACCGTCACCCGTGACCAGCGTGGGTCGTACCCCTCTGTCGGTGGTGTAGGAACGGCGGAGGAGGTGGAGGGAGGGGGCAGGGAAAAGTTCCCTCTAACGGGGTTTCACTTTACTGGTCTGCTGGTCGAGTCATCTCTTTCCCGGTAAACCCGCTGCGAAAATTATAAACTAGAAACTAAAAGGTTGTGTGGTTCCGATTTTTTTACAAGCTGTTGTGGAGCAGGCGGGACTCTTAATTAATGTCACTCCTTATATCATAATTAACATCTGAGGATAATGAGATCCGCTTAAATTCATTTTGTTAATCAGTTAGCGCCCCAGTCTGCCAGTAAGATCTAGTTGAATTTCAAGCATGTTTATGGCCCCTTTCTTTCCAAACAGATAAATGTTGAATATTATAGTAATTACAATTGAAGTAATTTTCTGTATAAGGCAACCGTGCATGGAGGAAAAGAAGAGAGTTTTTTTTTTCCATCATGAATTAATAGGTCCTATTTCTTATTGGAGGAGAGAGGTGCATTTCATCCTCATCCAAATGGTTGAATAATTTCTTGACATCTCTGCATATGCATACTCTTAAGCCGGCAAGCCTGCAAGCATCATTCATAAACTGGGCTGGGGACTGATCGTGGAGGGCATAACTAATGAGGGGAGAGTGGAACTAACTGACTAAGAGAAACCCATTGAATCAAAGGAATATTCTGATTTTTCAAATATCACCTTAAACTGTTAAAGTGCGTGGTTGGGTGCAGAGGAGGGGGTACGTCTATGAAGAAAAATACTGAATTATTTAGTAATGAAAATGTTTACTAGTCCAGATTTTAAACGGAAATTAAAATATTTTGTTCAAACAATTTATTGTTTGGAGATGTTATAAATTTGGAAACCCACCAGGAATTGAACGATTGTCAAGCTGATGTTATGACCACTAGATGACTGATGTCTCTTAATTGCTCAAGCGTATAGATAATTAAATAGCCACAGATTATCTGCTAATGATAATCAACCCATAAATGAATCATCTGAATGAATGAAAGAATTGCATAATAGAGACATTTATCTTTAACTTCGGGATTTTGTAATAGAGACATTTATCTTTAACTTCGGGATTTTGTAAGTGTGTGAAAAAGTTTGAATAGATAAGTTTTGACAAGTGGAAGGCTTGAAGCATATTGAAAATGTAATGAATATTCATTGCACTTGAGCGACATGGGTGGAGTCATGAAATATAGCGGGGGCTTAATTCCAAGCTGTGCGGGCGCTTATTTCCAAGCTATGCGGGCTTAATTCCAAGCTGTGCGGGAGTTCAACTCCAAGTTGTCGGGGGTTAAATTCGCCGTGGGGCTTAATTCCAAGGGTGTGGGGCTTTATTCCAAGCTCGATGCGGGGGGTTAATTCCAAGTTGTGTGGGGCTTAGGCTTAATTCCAAGCAATGTGGGGACTCAACTAGGGACTGATGGTTAAATTCTAAGCCGTGGGCCACATTTCAAGGTGTGGGAGGTGAGAGGTGGTGGGGGGTATAGTTCCAAGCTGCGTGTGGGGCTTGGATCCAAGTTGTGTGGGGTTTATTCCAGGCTTTGCGTGGGATTAATTTCAAGATTAATGCGGGGGCTTAATTCCCAACTCGGTGCGGGAGGTTAATTCCAAGTTGTGTGAGGGATTAATTCCAAGTTGTGTGGGGTTTAATTCCAAGTAATGTGTGTGAGGGGGAGGAGGGGGATAGGGGCTCAATTCCAAGCTGTGGGGATTAATTCCAAGCTTAATTTCAGTGTGGAGCTTGGATCCAAGCTGAGCGGGCTTTATTCCATGCTTTCCAGGGGCTTCATTCCAAGCTGTGTGGGCTTAATTTCAAACTGGGGATAAATTCCAAAGTGTGTGTGTGTGGGGGAGGGACAAACAACATTCGTGAAAATGCATCTGTATATCACATATTGTGTCCATTGTAACAATGATAAGGCCTTACATGTTATGTTCACACTGGACACCCCCTTCTTCCTTCAGAAGAGGTCTCAAGCACTGTTCACATTAGGGACTGAAATCAGAAGAAGAATTCCTGGCTTTATCAAGTAATTTATGCAGAGGTTTACAGGTCATGTTTTAAATCAATAACAACTTATTTGAGCCCCGGTTAATTGTGCAAATGATTCTTTGATGTCAATTTTCCTCTCCTCTAGTTGTGGGAATTATTCTTTGATTAGTACGTGCTTATAATTGGTTAGTGCTTTGTCCTCTCACCCGCACGTCCCGGGGTTCGAATCCCGGTAGGTCTGCAATCAGTGAGTTCACAACTGGTTATTAAGGGCCGTGGCCGTCTTGATAAAATATCCAGTTACTGGATGCTTTTGGGACGTTAACCCTTGCTATGCTATGCTAATACACTATAAATATGTGAGTAATAACTGACAAGTTTTTACATTAAGTTTTAAAAGGAAGATAGTTATATCGGGTATTTTACATCCTCTTCTACAGTTAAAGTTATCCACCTGTGAAGAACTGATGGTTGAGGACCCGATAATATGTATCAGGGACATCTAACTTGGCAATGTCATGACCACTAGACCAAAGTATTTATCTTATGGATAATAA
>JAIGNY010004016.1:270000-395000 GCA_020152595.1 Chiridota heheva | reverse complement strand
TTCTCATGATGCATGGAAGTGTGTTGTTCAATCACTAGTGATCAGCAGAATTGATTATGCTTCTGGTTTACTGAGTGGTTTGTCAGGTGGCCTGTTGAACAAACTTCAACTTGTTCAGAATACTGCTGCAAGACTGATCTCTGGCATAGGTATAAGATCTCATATTACTCCTATAATTTCCCATTTGCATTGACAGGTTGACTCAAAGTACAGTCACGAATCAGGTTTAGGCTTTATGTTCATCTTTTCAAAATTCTCCATGGTCTTGCACCAATTTATCTGTCTGAATTGATTTATCTGTATGTCCCAGATCCCAGACTTAAGTCTGCCTCTAATGGCCCACCGATAAGGAAACAGTATGGCAGCAAACAAGTTAGTCGTTACAACTTTGCTGTCACTGGATCATCTCTCTGGAATGAGCTGCCTGTCCACATCAGATCTGCAAGTGACATTATCAATTTCAAGAAGCAATTGAAAACACACCTTTTCACCCGAAAATTTAAAGCGCTTAGTTTTGTTCTCAATATAAGCGCTATATAAGCATCTATATAATAATAATAATAATAATAATAATAATAATAATAATAATAATAATAATAATAATAATAATAATAATAATAATAATAATAATAATAATAATAATAATAATAATAATAATAATAATAATAATAATAATAATAATAATAATAATAATAATAATAATAATAATAATAATAATAATAATAATGATAATAATAGTAATAATAATAATTATAATAATAATAATAACAATAATAATAATAATGATAATCATAATAATAATAATAATAATAATAATAATAATGATAATAATAATAATAATAATAATAATAATAATAATAATGATAATAATAATAATAATAATAATAATAATAATAATAATAATAATAATAATAATAATAATAATAATAATAATAATAATAATAATAATAATAATAATAATAATGATGATGATGATGATAATAATAATAATAATAATAATAATAATAATAATAATAATAATAATAATAATAATAATAATAATAATAATAATAATAATAATAATAATAATAATAATAATAATAATAATAATAATAATAATAATAATAATAATAATAATAATAATAATAATAATAATAATAATAATAATAATAATAATAATAATAATAATAATAATAATAATAATAATAATAATAATAATAATAATAATAATAATTATTATTATTTTTTTGCTTAGCCAGAATTCGGATGATGCAGTCATATTTTCAGGCAATTTCCCATGGCACCGAACGCTGGACACGCAACTGCATGCCCACGAAGGGTCTATGGGCAAAGCTCCGGAAACTTTTTGGCTTTTAATAACTCAAATTGAAGGGAGAAGCACATATATTAATCGATTTGTGTGGTCTAAATTTTCATTATGGATACTAAATTATACAGACTTAATATATGCGTTTTTATTTGGTGAGCATCAGATGAGGGTAGTGTTTGCACAGCACAATGACATACATACAAAGGCACATTTTTAGGGAAAGTTGGGGCACCCTGCCACCAAGAAGAGGTGCCTAATGACCCGCCCCCTCTGGATCCGCCCCTGGTCATTCATTTTGATTCGAATCATTATCTAAAATTTCATTCGAAATTATTGACTGCATATTTAGAAAAGCAACAAATAAATAATAATTATAAATTAAAAATCAAATAAAAATAACACAGAAAAAGAGTCTTCACCCCTGCTACTTATAACATAACATAACATAAAAAGATTACGGGCTAAGAAGGCTTAATCACCCCATAAAAAGCCCAAACTAACACCACCACCACAAAAAAATCAAAGACGCCCTGAGTTAGTAAAGAACTTACCAATGTTGGCTTTGAAATTGTGAACAGAATTGAGCTGACTACCCACCAGGCAAACCATTGCACACATTAACAACTCTTTGCGAAAAGCTAAAACTCATTGGTTAACTTCAAATTCTTACCACGTGTCAAATGAGGATTAGCTGAAACATGCAAAAATAACAGGAAGTCAAAGCATCACTACCAGATAGGAATTTAAAAACCTGAATCATATCGCCACATACTCTTCTTAACTCAAACGTGGTCAAACCAGAAATTCGCAACCTAGGTTCATAAGAGAGATCCCTTACTTCAAAATAAGTCGAGTGGCCCTTCGCTGAACCTGCTCCAAAATAAACTTAACCTCCCTCATAAAAGTGACTCCAAGCCTAAATAGCATACTCAAGGTGTGGCCTGACTAACTGCTTATAAAAATTAAGAACAGCCTCTCTACCAAAAAAACAAAAAAATATTCTAATCAAATCAAGCATCATATTGCCCTGTTCCGGACCCTTGCTACAGATATTATTATATATGTGAATGCCACGTTACCTTAAATTCAGACATTTTGAAAAAAATCTGAATCTGAATCTGAATAGCTTAAGTCGACAAAAATCCTGCTGGAGGACATGAACGCCAACCGAACGTAGCCAAAGTATGAGAAAAAAAAATCGATTAACAAGCTTAGCACATTTAGCTTTGACAGTTTGAAACAGTTTAGACTTGGTGTCTGGTGGTCAGGTGGTTCCAATATTTTACTGTTTGAGGAGAGAAAGAGTATTTATAAACTATTTTTTTAGCATAAGGAACGTGGAAATTCAGATCATGATTTGAGGAGAGAAGGAATATTTATAAACATTTTTTTTAGCATAAGAAACGTGGAAATTCAGATCATGATTATTTTTGTATTCATTCTTGTGTTTGGATGGGATTAGATTATCATTATCAATGGCGACAAGATTGTTATTGATTTCTTATAGTATTTGTAGACAGGTTTTCTTCTTCTTGTTTTTAGCAGAGGCCAATCTAATTTATGAAGCATGTTAGTGATACTAGATTTATAAGAGTAGCCTGCCATACAGAACCTGGCTGCTCTCCTTTGAATTGATTCAAGCTTATCTACATCGCACTGGTGATGGAGGTCCCAGACTACTGATGCATACTCAAGTACTGGCCTAACTAGAGCTTTATATGCAGTAGTTTTAACGTCAGTGGAACAGTTTGAGAGGTTACGTCTTAATAGACCAAGAATAGTATATTCTCATGTGACACGTGGTAACAGTTTGAAGTTGTCCAAAGAGTTCTTACGGATAGATATTCGACGTTTTAGCTTTCGCAAAAAGTTGTTAATGAGTGGAATGGTTTGCCTGAGTGGGTAGTTAGCTCAATTCTATTCACAATTTCAAAATCAATATTGATAAGTTCTTTACTAACTCTGGGCGTCTTTAAAAAAAAAAAAATTGGTGGTGGTGTTAGTTTTTTTAGTTTTTTTTTTTTTTATGGGGTGACTAATCCTTCTAAGACCGTAATCTTATTATGTTATGCTATGTTATAGAGTGTTTGCTTTGTTGGCAATGTTTTGTATATGTTTATCCCATTTGAGTTTATAATCAATTTCAAAACCCAGGTACGGGTGGGAGTTGACATGTTTTAGCGGCTGTTAATTGCACAAGGTATAAACTGGTGATTTATAGCATTTTTAGGAGATATTGAGAGGATGTTAGCATTTAGAGGGGTTTGAATTCATTTGGCCATTTATTTTGTCATTGTTCAAGATTATTTAGATCACCTTGGAGGATTTGTTTTTCATTGGTCAGAGGGTATATAGCGGCGAGCGACGAATATGGAAATAGTCAATATCGCATTACGAACTAGGAATTAATAATGACAAACAGATAAAAGAACAGGCAAATAGCGAGCGACAAATAAGGAAATAGTATCGAACTAGGAAATAACGATAACAGAACAGGTATATAGGGAGCAGCGAATAAGAAAATAATCAACATCGAATTAAGAACCTGAAAATAACGATAAATGAACAGGTATAGCGAGCAACAAACTTAGGAAATAATCATTATCGAATTAGGAAGTAAGAAATAACGATAAAAGAACAGGTACCTGTATATAGCGAGCAACGAATAAGAAAATAATCAATATCGAATTACGAACTAGGAAATAACAATAAATGAACAGGTATATAGCAAGCAACGAATAAGAAAATTATCAATATCGAATTAGGAACTTGAAAATAACGATAAAAGAACAGGTATAGCGAGCAGCGAATAAGGAAATAGTCAATATCGAATTACGAACTAGGAAATAACGATAAACAGATAAAAGAATAGATATATAGCTAGCGACGAATAAGGAAATAGTCTATATCGAATTACGAACTAGGAATGATGACGATAAACAGAAAAAGAACATGTAGGCCTACACATGCGAGCGACGAATAAGGAAATAGTCAATTTCGAACTAGGAACTAGGAAATGCCGAATTAGGAACTGAGAAATGACGGATTAGGAATAACATAACATACATAATATAACAAGATTACAGGCTGAGAAGGGTTAGTTACCCATAGATTAAGGAACTAGGAAATGCCGAATTAAGAACTAGAAAATGCCGAACTACAGAAACTAGGAACCACTGACTTCACACACACACACACACACACACACACAAAATAACAAAATTTGAGGTTTTTCCTGTACAGCCTAACAATGATAGTTGTCATTTAAAGTGTGGCCTAAAGAATGGGAATATTGTCCAAAACTTATTGGGTACCATTTAATTTATAAAATAAAATTTCCTTAAAATATTGTTCAAAATGATAGCGTAGTGTAGATAGATATCTTGGTACTATGCTCCCAATGAAGACGTATAAAAATGGCTGCTTCCATGGCATACGAAAACATCAATGCAGACCATAAGTTGTATTCAGAAATTCGAAAACTAAGGAAGAAACTGAGACAAATTGAAAATCTTGAGAAGCTGAACCGCTCACTTACTCCTGAAGAAACAGAAAAGGTATCCCATATTTACACTCGACTCGGTCTTGGCAAATACTGCTGTAGCCTATAGGCCCTAGCACACACAGGTGTACCAAATCCTAGCGTTATGACAACCTATACTATACGCTAATACTAATATCCTCATTATCAGATATATAAAGAAAGGTAGGTCTCTTTCTACCGCGACTTTCGAACCGTATATGAAAATTCCTTTTTTTGACCACTCGCGAATCTTAATTAATTTACACTTTTTTACTCTACTAACATTTGCTTTAGACTTCCTTCTTCGTTTATAAGCCACAGTATTTGTTAAGTTTTTTTTCCGATTAGATGTACAAACGATGAATTTTCTACCCCATTACTGTCAAGACAGTCTAGATGCCCAACAATTTGCTGCAAAGTAAAGAAACGTTGCGATGACGTCATGAAGAAGCAGCACTTCATTATTATTTTGACAAGAACGAACCGGGGATTACGATGACATGGTGAACACAAACGAAATTGACAATCAAACGGTTTTAAATGTGTATATAAAGTTGACAATTCAAACCAACTGGTACTTTTCTGTTGCTTACTGTTAGTTAGTATATATAAACTTTAAGATATATTTGTCTAACATAAATTGTAATTTGTTAAATAAATGAGTAGTAGATACAGCCTACAATTGTTGGTGCCACTTACTGTACACACCAATTCAAATTATTTTTTGAATACTACGCTCATATATGTTACTAATACAGAAATGAGGCCCATTCTACATTTTTTTTTTTTTTGGTGGGCTCAACATATGATTTAACAATGACATGCATTATGATATAGCAAGGGACGAAGAGGAACGACCTATTTTTCTCTTTTTGGTGGACCTATACTTATAATTGACTTGGCCCTTTTGTGGATATGAATTATGACTTCTTAATCACATTATCCTTAATGTATACGTCGATATATTTCTGCAAACTTGAGTGTCAGGAAATTATGCGTGGCTTTGCAAACCAAACTGTCGGAAACTGTAATTTCAAATTTTGTTTCTCTAGTAGATATTTGTAATTCTCTTTTTCAAAATGATTTTTAGAGCATGTATTTTATTTTTCACACTTTCTTTTGATGGGTCCAAGACCCGGAGCCTTATGAATAAGCCTTATGAATAAGCCTTATGAATAAGCTTTTGCTTTATAGGCAATGATACTGGGATCAATGGGGCAAGGGGGCCACTTCCCCATGTTATAGAGTAATGGGCGAGGTGGGAAGGAGGTGCCCATTTGAAAGTTGAGGGTGGACTGGGACAGGAGGTGCCCTTTTGAAAGTTTTAAGAAATTATTCTAAGTCATTCTTTAAGTTTGAAAATGAATAGAAATACACGTAGTACTCAGAAGATGTAACATACATTTAGTATTTATTTGAAAGAATTAAACGTGATATTTCCATAGGTCGGGAACCGTGGTGGGAAGGGCATGGCATCCAATAGTATTCAAAATTAGGCCTAGGCCTTTTACCTATTCGCCCAATGGGCAATTGCCAACATTGGTCCTGACTCCCAATTCTAAAACATGTAACAGGATTTTCCCTCTGAAAGTAGGGGAAGAGTCAACAGGGGGGGAATTATAAATTCACATTAAGTTACAAAAAATCTACCTTTAAATCAAAGTATACATTTGGAAAAAATTATATATATATATAAAAAATATGGCTATATCTATATATATACATATATATATACATACATACATACATACATACATATAGATATATAAATAGATATAGATATAGATATAGATAATTCTTAAACCATATGCGTATAGGACCAGGAAGCCAGGAGGAATGTCCCCGCCCCATACACACATTTTTTTAAAAACGGAAAAATGTCCCCCCCGCCCTCACACACTTTTTTCAAAAACGGAAAAAGTGTCCATTTTTCAAAATGAAAAGTGTCCCTCAATTAATGTCAAACAAGTGCCTCCATTTCATTTTCTGCCCCAATGCTCAGAGCTCCTTCCGACATATGGTTTTCTGCCCATGTGCTTAGGCCTATATGTTATTGAAGCAAATTCAGATGCACCACCTTCCTTCTCCAAATCCAAGGGAGGGAAAAGTAAGGCCCCAGGTCAAAAAAGGAAAGGAAAAAGCAAACAAAAAATGCAGAAAGTGCTAGAATGGCCTTGCAGAGAATGTGGTCACAACTGTACTACTGATTGTCTGCTGTGATAAGTGTGACATATGGTTTCATTACAACTTGCATTGGGTTGAATGGGGATGAAGAAGAGCTATAGGAAAGAGCAGTGGTATAGTTTTTACTGCCAAATGTATCTGTTTATAGAAAGAGTAAATAGTAAGCAGGGTGAGCACAAGTGTCAAAACTAAAGTAATTCATGCATGCTATGGAGAATATTTCCCTCAATAAAGTTATATATTTTTTATCTGCAAGAGACAAAGAAGTAAATATATGCAAATGTGTTTACATTTGCATATATTCACTTTGTAGTAAAGTTTTAAATAGCATGTATCATGTTACTACATCTCAAGACAATATCATCCAGTTAAAATAGTCTCTTCAAAATATAAAGATACAAATATATCTTTAGGTAACTTTTCTCTGTAATTTCAACAGTTACATGTATGTTATCAAGTGCAAATAGTGTCTTCAAAATCTAAAGAAATAAACATTTAATTAACTTTTCTTTGAAATTCACTTGACACTGTGGCAGTTAACATAGATAATCACTATCTAAAAGTAAACTGAAAACTTGTGAATACCCATGTCACCATGATTACTATATATATTATACATATAGTAATGTTATACACAGTGTAAATATGTTCAAAACATAAAGAAATACACATTTTCCTTCAATAACTTTTCTTTGTAATTACCAAATAGTACAGTCATCTTATATTTCCAGAACTCTTTGCACTTGTTCTATTCTTTCATTGGATAAGGACATTGAGAATATTACAAGTGCAGACAAGAGTTTGGTTTAAGATGTTGATTAACTTTCAACTGCCACAGTATACAGTGAATTACAGAGAAGAGTTACTTAATGATATGTTAATTCCTTTATAGTTTATATTTTGCTGTATTTTAACTTTTGTTAGCATGTCCCAAATTATTTTAACATCAATTAAATTGATACAATTCGATTATGAAGTTTTATGACCTTTGTTACTGCACTCAGTTTGATATGCATTTTATACAAGGCTCCAACTGCATGGGGGTGGTATAAGTTCATAATACTCATCCAAACATTTGGTCAAATCAGACAAATTTACCCCAAAAGTGTACTTTCCCTGCCTGCACAAATGACATATTCTAAAATCAATATCCTGGGCCCTGGTAAGTACATCTAACAAACTTCCGCAGAAGTTATTTAATGTCATATTGATAATGGCTTGTTATCATAGCCCGGCTACGTTTCCATGTGCCCATTGATGACCAGAAGCTAATTTGCCTTTGTGCATATCCATATATCTTTGCAATAAAAAAGAATTATTTTTATAGCCATTTTATACAAATTCTTTGAGAACTCCTTGAAAAATCTTTGTAGAATTGATAATAATTAGTACAAGATGTTGCTGGCCCATATTTATACAAATTCCTTTGATAACTCCTTGAAAAAGAAGCACATGTCCTCCAATATAATGTCTTTAATTTTGTGTACATATAATCCCTCTTCCATCCGTATTGAATGTCTGAATTTTATGAAACCAGTGTTTCCTTACCCCGGACCAATTATCAACATGAATTTTCATCTGGTAATGAATGATACATCCCTGGCTCGTTCTTGTCAAAATAATACTGCAGTGCTGCTTTTCATGACGTCATTGCAACGTTTCTTTAGTTTGCAGCAAATTGTTGGGCATCTAGACTGTCTTGATGGTAATGGGGTAGAAAATTCATCGTTTGTACATCCATTTGGAAAAAAAACATCGCAAAAAACTAACAAAAAAGGAATTTTCACCGTTATAAAGGTCTTATACACAAAGAAGGAAGTCTCCAGCAAATGTGAGTAGAGTAGAAAAGTGTAATTAACACTCTTGAGTGCTCAAAAAAAGGAATTTTCATGATAAGCAGCACTTTAATTGGTTTGCAGCAAATTTTATTGTTGCTTTAGAAAGTGACCTTACCTTTTTGCTTATAAACGAAGAAGGAGTATAAAAATATTAAGATTCGCCAAAAAAGGAATAATGCTAGGAACACCTGTGGGCCATAGGGGGCCTACACCCAAGTTCAGAAAACTGGTGTTATTATTATTATTAAGGAATGTATATGGTGCAAACATACATTCAATGGCGCCTTTCACAAAAAGCATGAAAAAATAAATGAGTTTTCAATATCCGTTTAAATGAGTTAAACTTTGTACATTCTCGCACTGCACTGGGAAGTGTATTCCATTGTTTTGGTGCATCAACTGCAAACGAATGATCACCCAGTGTTACACAGGTCGTGGATGGTATCTTGAAATTCTTTTGGCGATTTAATCATAGGGTACTGTATATTGACTAGTGTTTGTATTGACGAACATTTCTTGGAGGTATGTAGGTGCATGGCCATTGACACAATTGAAAGTTAAGCAGACAACTTTTTCCGTGGCACTATCTTGTCGCTTGCGCAATAAAATCAGTTTTGCGGCCTGATTCTGGATTCTCTGTAATGGGTATATTGAACTGGCAGGAAGTCTATTGAGGATTGCATTTGCATAGTCTAGTTGGGATGTGACCAATGAGATTACAATTTGTTCGGCAGCTTTTTAAGATAAGTGCTTACATATTTTTTGTGATGTTGTGAAGATGAAAAGAGGCTATTCTACACTTTTTTGCAACAAAAGATTTCATGCTCAAGGTCTCATCCAGTGACACACCAAGATATTCAATTCCATCTTGTAGCTTTATTTCTGAGTTACCAACAGTAATGCTTGAAGTCATGCACTTTTTCCACTGATTTTTATTTCCGAACATGATGCATTCTGTTTTCTCATTGTTCATTTTTAAACGATTTCTTGTCATCCAATCTGTGACTTTGCAAAGGCATACCTCAAGTTTTAATATGCAGGCATGTTCATTTGGCCTTGAGTCTGCTTGAAAACTGTCATACAGGGAATGGTCATCGGCATAACCCAAGATGTTTGTTTGGTAGTTGATCATCTTAGCCTGAAGTATGCTGGCATATATGTTGTAGAAAACTGGTCGAGCACAAGACCCTTGAGGCATGGAGTATGGCAACTGCCTTTCTTGTGACAATGATTTGTTTATCTTTACCTTTGTTAAATTGGTTACATAGATAATTTTTGAAATGTAAGAGGTGTGCCTTCAAGTCCAAAAATGTTTTGCAGAACATTTACCAATACCCCATGGTCGAC
Organism: Chiridota heheva; assembly: GCA_020152595.1. Taxonomy (NCBI): domain Eukaryota; kingdom Metazoa; phylum Echinodermata; class Holothuroidea; order Apodida; family Chiridotidae; genus Chiridota; species Chiridota heheva. The sequence continues at coordinate 384,799 of JAIGNY010004016.1, read as the reverse complement.
TGTATCAAAAGCAGCTGATAAGTCAACTGCTACAAGTGGTGTTATAAACTTTCTATCCATATTAAGCAAAATGTCACTGACTAATTTCACAAGTACTGTTTCAGTTGAGTTATTTTCACGGTAGACACTGATATATAATGAAAGTAGTTCATTCCTTGTCATGTATGGGTTCAACTGGTGAAGAACGTTTTTCTGTACAACCTTTGATAACCATGGTAGGGTGTTGACTGGACGGTAGTTCTTAACCTCAAGATCAAGAGTGCTCTTTTTAAGAAGTGGAACGATAATGGAGGTTTTCCATTGATTGCTGAAGTCACCATTTTCTGGAGAAAGATTAACTGTTTTAGTGATCAATGGCAATAAGATATCAATGTTCTCATTCACATACTTTGTGGGTATTGGATCAGATCCACATGTTGTTGGATTCATGCTAGTAACGATCAAACGGACTGTTTCCTCTGGACAATGTTCCAGTTCTGATGGTGAACTGCTAGCACACATTGGTGGAGCATAAACAGTATCTCTTCATTCTCCATGGAGTCACGGATTTGCTGGATTGTTTAGCAAGTTCATTATCACTAGTATGTTCTGGCAATGGGTTGTTCTTAACTCTTCCAAGTAGTTTGTTTACTGTGTTGAAGAGTTTCTTGCTATCATTTTTACAAGCCGCAACTCTAGCATTTACATGGTTTGATTTGGTAAATTTAAGTGTTTTTCTGTAGTCTTTTTTTAGATTTTTCCAGGCTATTATGTCATCATCACTCTGTGTTGATCTTGACCTTCGTTCAGCTCGGCGTACCCTTCTTTTTGCATCAAGGATCTCATCATTAATCCATTCAGCTCTTGGTCAGGACGTGACTTTGATTTTTCTTGAGGTTGCATTTCTATTAAAGATCTCTCTCAGTCCAGAGTTATAGCATTCTGCCATGTTTTCTGTTGACAACTCCTGGTGCAGCAACACGTTAACCCATTCTGTTAAGTCTTCTTGAAAAGCCATTTTTAGTTCGCATGCGAAGCATTTATGCGAACCTTTGTAATGGCGATTACGTCGTCCGGCCGTCCGTTCCTGAGATTTTCTCAGAAATGTTAAAGTGTTTTTAGATTTCCTCAAAAAATGTTAAAGAGGGCATGACATGGTCATCGATTTTGGCTAAAAACTTAAAATAATAACTTCTAGTAATATAAAATCACATAATTATAACACCAATTCCCGAAAAAATCGTAAAAATTGGTGCAAATATCGAGAGAAATATGCAGCAAAATCACACGCTACGTAGCTAACGATGAAAATGCTTGTCACATGACAAATAAGCCTGTGACGTAAGTTCGGGCGTAAGGCAGAGCTGGCTAGCCACTGGAGACACATAAACACTGTACTTTCTTGCGATAATGGCGACGGACAAAAGGCGTTCTTCCTGTTCTTCGTCTGATAGCGAACTAGATCTTGTATTATAATGTTCTTCCTCAAGTTTTGATGAAGGAGAATCAAATGATTCTGATGAAAATGAAGAGGTAGAAGGTGAAATTATCGGCCTTGCCCCGTACCAATTCGAGCCGGAGGGCGATGCACAGGAGGCTGAAGAATTCGACCATGTTCGCATCGAGAGACTCCAAGAAATTGTTAATAACCTACATGGTGAGATACTTTTTTGATTATGCGTGTTTTGAGATGGGTGAAATTTCTCAATTCTTTTGGCAAAGATTAATCCCCCTCCGCAATGAAAATTGAAACCCTGGGTTAGGTCAAGAGACAGTGAAGCCTCATATAGTAGTTTTGCGAGAATTACTTGGCGAGAAAAAGTTTTTGTTTGGTAGGCGTAGGCTAGGCCTAATAGTAATACGTAGTAGGCCCTAGTAGTGGTGGCACTAAGTACTAAAAGTCCAAGATTCCTCTGAAAGTGAGTTAGGCATCCATTTTTGACATTTTGCACATTATCAAAGCTAGAGGAATCTCGAGCTAGTACTAGTAGGCCTAGTACTTGGCCTGGTTATTATACACATCCCTCAGTACTGTTGTCATTGGGATTGCTGTCATTTGAGGGTTGTTATGTACTATTAGGTGCAATTCTTATGTTTAAAAAAATTCACACGTAGAAAATTGATGATTGAAAAATAACTAAGATAATTAACGTACTAGTAGTACCGTCGGACTAATCCAGCCGTGTTATTATGGCTGCCGTTGGTGATGGCTGGCCGTCCAAGGGTACTACAAAATCCTATACCCTCCTCAGCTCCTGTGCTGTTTTCAGCAAGGTGTAAAAGTAAAGGAAAATCTCAATTTTAAGATCTTTATGAAAATGAAACCATTTTACCTTTTTCTCGCCTACAATGACTAGAATCGATGTTTGAAGCCCATCCATGTCTTCAACTGTTCTTAAAGTGATTTTAGTTACTTTTATTCAAGTATTTTACACTACTTTTCATTCCGTAAAAATTGTCTGACGAGCTCCCTAAAGTATGGTCAAAATTCAAAACTACCATTGGGGCTATAACATTTTAGCGGGGGTGATATGTTTGAGATTATTTGAGAATAAAATTAAGATAATACATATAATGTAGTACAATTAAATAAGCTTAACATTTCTTGATGTTTTATTTATCTGTTATTGCAGTTTTTTTAATTTATTTTTATACTAATACGATTTAATTAAAAATGATGTATAGTGACGGTTTAAGATCTTCCCATTTTTTAAAATTTACTTTAAGTGGGTATTACTTACAAAGCATCCTAAAAATGTTCATCCAAGCATTGTTTCATATAACCCTTTCTTGATTAAGGTCATGGCTTTTATTGTGTAATTTCTTGGGAGGTACAGCTCCTTGAAAGGTCAAATTTTCTTTTCTCTTTAATGTTTGTTTGAGAGGGCAGATCCTGAAGGCCAGCATTCATTAAAAACGCATGTTGTACTTTTTTACCATACCATACTAAGGAATATATCATTTATTTCAGAGACATGAAAAATTATCATTTTATACAGTACCTAAAAACCACATATATACGTCAATTTCCTTTGCATTGTAGGCAATGATACCATGGGAATGAACATGAAGGTTGATACTGATGGAAAGAAAAATAAGATTCATTTAAGAAGTTATTTCATTGTTCTTTTGTTAATGCTTATTTTCTTTTTGTATCTCCTCAGATGATACTGCATATCGGCAACTGGTAAGATGGTGCAGGGACTATCTTGGCAAAGACAATCGTGTAATTCTACCATCATGTGCAGTGCTAAAAATCAGAACTACATTTTCAGCTGAAGGACATGTTGGGTTTAAATACCCTGACCTTTATTTTGGAGACTGACTCCTGTGCAGTGTGATTTAGTATTTCTTGAAAGTGCATCCTTAAAAATACTTGTTTTATTTAAAGATGTAAAAAGTTTTGTTTTTTTATGCTTGCCTGGCAAAGTTTGCCCCCCAAAAGTATTTTGTATTTACTTTGAAGTTTCAGGTGCTAGTGTTGTAACATTAGAACAGTGATATTGTTCAGATAATTACACTACAATGAATCCAAAAAGCACCAAATTAGTTTGATTTTTAATGATATTTGTTGAAAAGCTCTTGCTTGTTTTATTATGTGATGCTATTACTGTTAAGCCTCTGCCACATCAATCAGTGTATACCCCAAATTACCATGCTAACTGGTTTAACCTTTCGATATACAAGCAAACCTTATTGTTTGTTTGTTTGTTTGATGAGGTCTTAACGGCACCACGACAACGAAGGTCAAATTGTGCCTGAGAGGTCAGATCATTTTAGAGGTAGTAAGGAAAGAGACCAGGGGAAGAATGAGAGAAATTCAAGAACAACAGCCAGAAAGCTGTGATCGAGAGAGGAGGTGCATGGGTAAAACTAAAAACAAAGTAGAGAGGGGGTGGAAGAGGAGAGTTAAATATGGTTGTAGAGGGAAAAAAAAAAAAAAAAAAACCTTATTGAAATGAAATAAATGAACCAATAATCTCCTCTCCAAATGTTCACCACATTGTATTTTTTTGATATACTTTCTGCAGGACTTAAAATACATTTTTGTCATTTTAAAAGTTCCTTTTGTTTTATGTTTGTTTTTGCTTTACCATAATTTTGAGTAGAAATGTAGCTTCAATGCAAATTCTTCATCAATGGCAGAGGTCAGTGCAGAAGATACTGGGTTTGAATATTCCAATTTCCAAATGGGTACTGTTGTATTGCCATTGTCCTTGAGCAGCTTTTGAGCAGTTCACTCAGCTGTTTATTGGTTCCAGCTTGTAAGGATTCAACCAGCTAAAGATATTGCTGAGGTTAGGTCATGAGATAATGATTAAACCCTGGATTGAGGCAGTGGCGTAGCGAGGCAGTGGCGTAGCGAGGCAGAGTGGCGTAGCGAGGCAGTGGCGTAGCGAGGCAGAGTGGCGTAGCGGGGCAGTGTGGCGCAGCGAGGCAGAGTGGCATAGCGGGGCAGTGTGGCGCAGCGAGGCAGAGTGGCGCAGCGAGGCAGAGTGAGGCAGAGTGGCGTAGCGAGGCAGTGGCAATGAACAATTACACTAATTCTGCCATTTCATTTGAGTGGCAACAATTAGGGGGCAGGGCCTCTGAGAGCGGAACGGGCCTCTAAAAGGGGACAGGGCCTTTGAAAGGGGAAAGGGCCTCTGAAAGGGGGTAGGGCCTCTGAAAGGGGACAGGGCTACTAAAAGGGGGAAGGGCCTCTGAAAGGGAGCAGGGCCTCTGAAAGGGGGCAGGGCCTCTGAATGGGGGAAGGGGGTGCAAGCCCTCTTCCCCGGCCACGCCCTGGAATGAGGGCAAATCTTTGGTTCCAAATCATTCCTTGATTTTGTTTTTCGACTACAGTAACTAAACTTTAGTCGAGGATAAGGGCAACCCCTAAATCGAGTTCATGGCAATTTTAACTCCTGGGTTCAGTCCAAGAGTACATGGGTAATCTTGAAATGTCTTGCTTTATTTAAGTTTGTGTTGTCCCCAAACAAAATCAGGCTTGTACACCTTTGATCCCTCCCAAGGAATTCAATAATTGTACAAAACCATCAAGCCGGTGTGAGTTGGCTTATCCAGGCCTGAGGTGCGACTTGATTCCATCATCCTCCCTGCATTCATATGTGCTTATTACCTTTGACAAATACTGCATAAAGGAAAAGAACATCGGTGACATGCCCTCCAAGAAAATATATATTTTACACAGCAAATAAAGTTCATTAACTTGGAAGAACATTTCAGACAAAATTACTGATCAGTTAAGTCATATTGTATATGTTTGTACACAACCCTCCCTTACGGGAACTCAGCAAAACTCCTATATGAAGCATAGACGCTAAGCTATAGCCTGCATAGCAGATGCCAGTCTCGTGCGACCAGGACGGAAGTGGATGAACACCGGGTTTTTACCCTACTCTTTTCGAGAAGTGTTCAGAGAAGCAAGTAGAGTGTGACTGTCCTATCATCGGGACCGACGGCTTAACGTCCTCTCTGAAGGACGGCGAGCACCATTCAACCATTGCCACTTTTTTTAACAGCTGAATGAGGAGCAGGAGCTGCAAATGATGTACTTGTGCTTTGATGATCGGCGTATCTGTCTGCATAGCTGTGGAAAAACTGGTCAGACCTGTCCAAAGCTTGAACCGGGAAGCTCCAGCATCTTAGTCGTGTGCTCTACCAACTGAGCTACCTGACTCCTAATTGTTGTTATGCAAATCTCAAAATTAATATGAACAAAACACTATTTATCTTAGTAATCTTACCACATCCTCACTACTTTAAGAAATATATAAACAAGTATTTTAATTGTTATGCTAATTTAAATTAACACAGAACTCGCAATACTAATCTACAAGGTCTAATGCCTTAAATACTTGCCCCAGCAAGATTTGTGAATGTACATGTAGAGTATTTATTACTAAGTAATGAGCAAAGGTCTAACATGCAAATAACCTGCTTAATATACCAACACCACACCGGCCCTAACGCAAGAGGTATCAGAGATACATATGCATATAGGCTAATAAGTATGCTTACTCCTCCCTTCCCCCTTCATCATGCTAATCTGTACATTACCAACTTCATCTAACCTTGAGGAAAGTTACGTGAATGTAATCATTTTTAACTGGCTTACTGTATGTTGTGATCTCGGATTCAACATTTCACAAGAAAGTCTATTGTTATGCAAATAATTTAATTAAATGTGCACATAACTCACCATTAAGTGTGAACAATGCTCTTCACACATATATATATATATCATTTGTGTTAGCAAAATCCCACACCCAACCCACCTTAATTTAAGAGATATCATAGACACAAATGTTCATTGATATGTAAATAAGCTAATTAGTATACATACACAACCCCCAAGCATGCTCCTCTGAACAGTACTAATGTCTTCTACCCATGTGCCAAGTTACATAAATGTTCACTATTCTTAACTTATGTTATGAGCTCAGTTAAAACATTTGTAGATGCCGACGATGACCACGACATGAAAAACTTTTCAATTTTGACACAACTTTTCAATTTTGACACAACTTTTAAACTTTTTCTGAGCTAGGCACTCTTGCAATATACAGTTCCACTGAGAATATTCAACAGCTAAATATGAAACTAAAATGAGACTTTTGCCATAGTTCGATCAATAAATATAGTAGGAACATGGTCCACCACTATTTCTAGTACGCAAATAACACAATCTGAGTTCCTCAGGTCTTCTAAACCTTGTCATTTGCCGCTGCAGGGCTTCTTGGTGTGAGGGCTTCTGCACAGTGCTTGTCAAAGGTAGTGGTGGTAAAGATAACCTGCTTGTCTGCTGCTTAAAGGACTTGTCTCCTGTCCCAACGACGATGGTTACTTCACTGAGAAGCTCATCTACATATGCTGTAAATAAATAAAAGTACCTTTATGATTAATAAATGGAAAAAGACAAATATGATCTACAGGCAAAGTCAAAGGTAATTTAGGAGGTTACATTGAATAAGTTGAAGCAGCATTGACACTCGGTTAAAAATTGGGCGGGAAATTAACCCCTTGTGTAATTTTGGGGGAATTTAAAAAAAGGGGATTTCTTTTGGAGAAATACCAATAAAGGCCTAAGGATACCACGAAATGCCAAACTATGGCTGTAAAATGCCAAAATCTCAGAAATCAGTAGACAAATTTGCATGCAAATTTTGTGATGTATTACAGGGCGACCTTGGTATATATTTTCTTATGTAAATAACTTGTTTTGGTGGTACAGCAAATTTTGACCAAACGTTTTTGAGTCTTGACTATAGCCAACCAAATTCTAGTAGGATTAGACTTCACCATCATTTTTGAACTTCACCATCATTTTCAGACTTCAGTGACTTATATTAATGAAAGAAACTTACAGAAAAGATGTCTGCCCATAGCCCAGTCATACATCATAAATTTAGCATAAATTAGATATTGATTAAACATTAATCAGGTCAAAAGCTAACAGTGCTAATTTCAAAATCCACAACAGATCTTATCAGATTTTAATGCTTTTTCAGACAACCACAAAAAAAAAAAAAAAAAAATAGATTTTACTAAGCTCTCCCTTACACCACAAAAAACGCAAATAATAAATTTCACTAAATTAATATGAGCTTACTGTAAGTAGGTTCCACCAATCAACAGAAATGCCGGGTCGACTAACGTCAGGTCCACTGGTTGGAGTAGCATAACAAGTTAGGTTAGCAGTAGCACTTGCCATGGCTGACGTTGAACTTGAGGCTACATCTTTAAGACTAATTGTTTCCTTCTTGATAGTAAGAAACTTTCCCGGATTGATGCTCCTAATTTCTTTGCCAGAAACACTCCCAAGCCAAACTGTTGCGAAGCCTTGCAGCGGATTCAAAACAATCTTCAGTGAAGTGATCGCTACAAATTACACTGTGTTGTGTAGGCCCTAGGCTGGGCCTAGCCTAGGCCTTTTAAGTTCTAAAATCTGCACGGTATCTGGTATTGTTTACAAATGTTTTGCTATCCACACTTTTTTCGTCCATTGGAAATTTATGGATGCTAATTCCTTTCCGAAAACATTACTACACCCGCCTACTATATATCGGTAGGCCCTACGGCATTTTCGAGAAAAATCTCGAAGAAATCGTGTTGTTTTTGATCGAAGATTCAGTCTGGACTTTACACTGACTAAAGCAACGCGATAGTGTGGGTCATGTGACATGTCTGCCCGAAGTTTCGTCATTCAGTCACGTGACCCCCTAGACCTATTTTTCATAACCAATTTTAAGGAGGGAATTTTGAACGTCGATTTTACGCTTTCGAGATCTCTTGTCACACACAAAAATGTTCATTTCGAGAAGTAATATACCTAAGCTTACCAAAGAGAGCAACTTGTTTGACCATGTCATGTCCTCTTTAAAGTCCTTCAGAATTCCTCAGAAAAAGTTAAAGTTTCTTCAGATATCCTTATGGAAGGTTAGAATTTCCTTACAAAATGTTAAAGTTTTTCAGAGATACTTAAGATAGGATTGATGACTAGTTTCCTTAAAAAGTCTACAATACATTTGATATTTTCTTAGAAGATAACTGTAAAAGGATATAATTTTCCAATTTTCTTCAGAGATCTTCAAGTCTCTCTTGTAGTACGTGAGATTTAAAATCCTTAAAATTCTTCAAAATATTTGGGCACCAACAGTTGTATCAGGCATAATTTTTTAAACTCCACCTTTATTATTGTGCTCATTTGCATAAAGTTGCTACAGTTTTATGACCTAACCAGACTTTTTTATTTAATATGCTTAATCAGGGAGTGTAACAGGATGTGGTTGCATATAAACATAGGAAGGGATGCCATGTGGGACATGGATGGGGGCCATGAAGGACATATGATTTAATATTTACCATCCTGTATACACCAAGGGCTATATCAGGCATAATTATTTGACTCCACCTTTTTTTCTTATTCAACAACTCATTTGCATATAAGTTATTATATGAACTGATACTTTAATACATAGCATGCTCAATCAGGGACTGTGATAGCTAGGATGAGACTTCTTATGGAGCTTATGGGATGTCATGTCAGACATAGGGTGGGATGCCATGTGGGACATGGGGTGGGATGCCATGTGGAACAGCGTGGAATGCCACATAGGATATGTGGTGGAATGCCATGCAGGACATAAGGTGGATTGCCATGGGATGGAATGTCATGTGGGACATGGGATGTTATGTGGGACATGGCGTCCCACCCCATTTCAACAAGTCATTTGCATATAAGTTATTATATGAACTGACACTTTCATACATAGTATGCTCAATCAGAGACTGTGATAGCTAGGATGAGACTTCTTATGGAGCCTATGGGATGTCATGTGGGACATGGGGTGGGATGCCATGTGGGACATAGAATGGGATGCCATGTAGGACAAGGGGTGGGATGCCATGTGGAACAGGGTAGAATGCCATGTGGGACATAATGGGATGCCACGAGTAACACAGAGTGTGACATAGGTGGGGATGCCATGTGTGACATAAGGTAGGATGCCATGTGTGACATAAGGTAGGATGCCATGTGTGACATTGGGTAGGAGGCTATGTGGGACATAGGGTAGGAGGCCATGGGGACATGAATTGGCCATCAAAACACATTGTACAACAAATCTGTTTGGTATTTTAAGCACAAAGTATTTTCTTTTTAAAATTTGCATGTGTTTGACCCCAATTTTACATGACAAAGAGAAGTTTGACATTGTTAACATTCCTCCGCGTTGTTACCTTTTTTTTCTTTAGTTTTGTTCAAAATGGCCGACAAGAACACAAACTTTGTGAGCATTATCCTTTTAAAAGAAATTTGTTTTTGCCCCAAAATTCCTAGATTGTTGACTAAAATTGATGTTTTAAGATTTTTCAATCTTTTCTTGATAAAATCTGTCACCTATAAGTATTTTTGATTCCTATATAACAATTTACAGCTATACTTATTATACATACTATACTATTTTTCTGTATGGTTTCCTACTTGGAGGGATCACCTTTTATTAAGTCATATATGTGGAAAATCAACATTGTTTCACCTTATTTTGTGATTTTGAAAAGAGTGCTGGAAAAATGTCTACAAATATGATCAAGACCAAACACTAGGTCTGCTTGGTCTTGTATGCTCATGTGCATTGCAACAGGGAGTATTGAGTAGTGTACCTACAGAGACAGAAACATCAGCCTAGCCCATACAGTATAACCCATTTCCATTCCCTCAATCCCAAAAATATGAGTTTTTGACCTCAAATCTGTAGCACAACTGCAGAATACCCTGCATTTTTTAACGTTACTTTGTACCAGGGCTACTCACTGATGACCTCGTAACCTGTAGCCAGTGCCCAAAACATTTCCCAAGTTTTCTGACTTCAATTAAAACCTCCACCACAAAGCCTGTAGCTCTATTTAAAGAACACCAAACTATGTAGCCATAGCCTATGAATATGTGTCGTTCTTAAATTAAGTCAGAGAATAAAGGGACGTTGCAGTAGCATCCTGTGCACAAAACATTCCCAAGTCTTCTGGTTTCAATTAAAACCTTCACCATGTAGCCTGTAACCCCATCAAAAGGACACCCCCAACTATGTAGCTCGTAGCCCATAGCCTATTCCAAACTTTAGTTGTTATGTTCCTTAAAGTTTCAAACAATCAGAACAGACCTGATATATAAGAAGGTCAGGTCAGACTTTTCCCTTTATTTTCTTTATTCTGAAAACTACAAGTAATTTGGATAACATTTTCCTTATGGATGGCTCCATTGTACCATGGGCTATTAATCAGTTAATAGCTCCGTTGATACTAGTTCTCCATTTGGTCCTGAGTTGTTGTGGAAGTTGCTGTTGAATTATCAAATTAGCAATGGATGTAGTCCTGATTGTGTGGTTGAGTGATTATTTTATTAAGATATGTGGTCTCATTATTTGCTACATTAAGTTTGTGGCTATGATTTGCTGGAACAAATTTTTAAGGATAAGGACAAGTCATGAAGGAAGACCCAAACGAACAAATAGGCCTTTGTACTAGCTGGGAGCATGCAACTTACTCCGTATTCAAACCCAAACAATATATACGTAGAAGAACAAAAAAATATAAGAAAACAATCAAAACCTTTGGTATATTAATAAGAGACTGTCTGTAGCCTCTTCATTTTCTGGGTATACTCTGGAACAGCAGGGTGTTCTGCAGTTAGTCCCACCAATGAGTGTTATGAGCACTATACCTACAGAAACACTAGTCATAAGCCATTTGCATCCCCTCAAAAATTAAGTTTTTGACCTCAAATCAGGCAAAATGGCAGCCATTTTTAAGGCTTTCTACAACAACTTTGGCCTCAATGTAGAGGTAACGTAATCAGTAATAACATATCAAGAATTCCTGCATCTTTCAGTACTTTTGAAAATTTGAGAAATTAGTGCAAAAATATTGGAATTTTGCCACTGACTCCAGTGACAAATGTTTTACCATTTTTTCTGAAAATAACCCATAAATTCACAACCTTAGCTTTTTAATTTTCACAAGAATTTATCATCCTTCCTGTTCATTATTTTAGTTTCATATATTTTACTCTGACTCACAAAAATTTTTTTGCAAAAACCTGAAAAAAGGAAGGCCTCTCATTGACTCCAATGATAACTTTAGAAGTGACCCTTCAAGAGAGTAAAATCGATCTGTGACTTATTAAAGAAAAATAAAAACTTGGTGCAAAACCAACAACCAAAAGTGGGGGAGGAAGAGTTGGAATTACTGTGTGGTTTTTCTTGGTTTGGAATTTTGCAAAGTTACAAAATCACGCTAAGATACAAAAAATCACAATGTAACAACGAGTCTTCAGTAGTTTCTTACTTCTCCTACAAATCCTCAATAAACTTTGTGCTCTTTCCTTCTTAGGGAAAAAAAAAAAAATTCTGGATCCCAGCCACGTTGGCATTCCTGGCAACAAGAGAGCCGACAGAGCCACCAACAACGCTCTGTCGAATCTCATCTCTCCTTTTCCTATCTCGCACTCAGACCTCCGTTTCTCCACTTCCAGCTCTCTGAGTAAGACCTGGCAAGACTCCTGGAATCTTGAGACCATGCAGTAAAAAACTTCACACCATTAAACCCAAAGTCAGGACCAATGTCCCCCTGCACAGTCGCAGCCACAGGGAGGACGTTGTTATCACCAGCATCCGCCTCAGCCATATCTTTCTCACCCACTCTAACCTACTTTCCAGCTCCTCTGTTCCTCTCTGCCCTACCTGCAACACTGATCTCTCGATCAAGCATATTTTCTTAACCTGTCCCATATACCTGAATTGCAGATCACACCTCTCCCCCTCCATTTCATTTCCAATCTTTTCAAAAACAATCCTGCCTTCAACTTCATCACCTTTTGTCTGCAACAGTAACTCATTCCACCTGATCTAAATCTCCCTTTCCTTCCCTTCTCTGCCTTACCTTCCTCACCTTTCTTTTATTACTTAACCTTTCCCTTATTCACCTTCTCTCCCTCCTTTCCTCTATCCCACCTCTCTTTCCTCTGTCCTAACTCAAGCACCTTAGTTTTTAACACCCTCTTGGCACATTTGACTCTGTCTATCCTAACTCAAGCCCCTTTCTCTTTTCATTACACACAGTTGCTTATTTTTTAAAAAAAACCCTCTTGGACAATCATTTGTTTCGTTGCTCTGTATTAAAGGTTTAATTGTGCTAATTTAACCTATCAACAAAAATACAAACCAGTTTCTCTTTTCATACACACAGAAGAAATTGCTTACAAATATTTTTACAACAAAAACAGGCAACTGTCTTTTTCATAAACCTTTAATCATAAGGTACTGTTTCATTGCCTTGATTAAATGTCAGGATGTAGACCTCCAGCTGTCATTGGTCTGTAGGCACTGTAATTGTGGTACATAATTTAACCTATGTTTTAGAAATTTCTTTGAGATTTCATGAAATATTGGTCTGTAGGCACTGTAGACCTCTAGCTGTCATTGGTCTGTAGGCACTGTAGACCTCTAGCTGTCATTGGTCTGTAGGCACTGTAGACCTCTAGCTGTCATTGGTCTGTAGGCACTGTAGACCTGATTCTGTCATTGCTGTCACTGTAGGCACAACCTCTGGCTAGTAGACCCTTTATTAGCTTTCATTGTAGGCACTGTACACCTCTTTCATTGGTCTGTAGGCACTCTAGCTGTCATTGGTCTGTAGGCACTGTGAAGTTATCTGATATAAAGGGGACATACATATATATATCGGTATAGTCATGACTTCAATGTCATATTGACAATCAAATTGGGATCAACAATTTTTATATATCTTATGTTAATAAAAAAAAAGATAGACATAATTTTGTTCTTCGTCCCATAAACATTTAGATCAAGAGGAAAGGAGCATTAAGATTGGAACTTCAACAATTGCTTTTGGATTGTAACATTTCATCAACTTTTGAGGGGAAGGAAGCTGGCCCCTGATAGGACTGTTACACCAGAACCAGAACAAGAGGTAGAGGAAGAAATTGCCTATCTCAGTTTAGATGAGGAATCATATCAGAAAGAAGGAAGAGATTACCAAGAACAGGAATCTGCTGAGGCATCATTGGTTGAACTTAATGAAAAGAAGATGAAGCGAAAATCAGAAGAAGGAGATGAGGTTTTGAGAGGAAGTGAAGTAAAAAGAGCAAGTATGCCTGCTCCGTCTACTGCAGGAGATGGCAAGAGGAGCAAAGTGCAGAAGGCATCAACCTCAGAAAATGGTGAGAATTTTGGGAAGAACTACAGCAATTTCTGGCCAAGATGTTATTAATGTTATTCACCCCACCTCCAATCAATACACAGCTATACTTGATATTCTAATTATTTTCAATGACTGAACTTTTGAATGAAAATTAAAGAATTACATACAAATTTGAGCTGCCTTTCCCAAGAAATATCACATAAAATAAAGTTCATGATCTTAAAGGAAATTAAAAGATTTTTATACAGATTGTGAGTTGTCATGCATTACAAATTATTCATATATTAAAATTTGTCAAACTTTGGTCCTGAAGCCTTAACTTTAGAAATTTACAATTCTATTTTAAAATTCAAAGACTGTTCTTCTATTCAGAATGTACTGTAAAATCTTTTGTATAGGCTGTGAATAATTGTCAAATAGGTGAACCAAGAAGATTGATCAAGGAATAAAATCAAAACATTATCAAATCTGTTCACTCTGCATTACATTCACATTTGATCAAATTCATTTATTCATTTTCAGTACAACAGGTGACAGCACCATCAAAGTCATCGGAGAAGAAGAAGCAGGAGCAGAGAAAGTGGGCTGCATCCTCCAAGGTGCTGGTGACGGAACTTGCCAGTGAGCTGGATACCATCAGATCTGTGGATTGTGAGGGCGACATTATTGTGACTGGAAGGTATGATTGGGGTTATGAAACCCCTCCATGGTAGGGGCACTGTGCCATTGACCAAAAAGGGCATTTACATGGTTGCAAGGGACATGCAACACAGGCATTGGGGCTATTCAGTAAATGAGAGAGAAATCAATACAACAAGCAATGTACCTGCTTATTCATTTAATTTTTTGGAATTGCAAACAGCATAACAGGAAAGTACAGTAATTTGATAAATAAGGTGTTTGCTTACAAAATGTGGAGGATTTGTGAAAAAGAGGCAGAGTGGAGGAAAAGAGGATTAGGGTGGAGTACCCCTCTGAAAAAGCTAATCTATGGGTCTGCTTATTCACTGATAAGAACACAATGAATATAGCTCTTATTGTCAGCTATCAGAAACAAAATTACTAGCACATTTCACCACCTGAATGTCCATACATATCTGTGTAATTGCGTATTAGTGATACAAGGTATACGAACAGCTAGATAATTTCTTCTTGTAAGTTTTCTAGTACAGTAGCGTTGATCATAGTTTGATGAGTGGAAGACAGCTCAGTATTGTTATGTTACTATTTATATAAGGTGTTCAAATCTTTCATTTTACTATCAGTCAATCCCCAAAGCTCAAGTTAATGAGGCATTTGACGTCATTCTCTTTAAGACAAGCCACGCTCAGCCGGTCATTTTTGACCAGTTGTTATTTTGTTTTGAAATAGGTACCTCAACTTCTGCAGTCCGTAAAAGGAAATCTGTTCTGATAAAGGTTGTTTTGGTAGTCTTCCTGGGTTTGTTATTGTGTTTATCTTGGTAAAATATTATCTTCAAACATATTTTTTGGTCTCTTTTAGGGAATTTAGCCATCAAAGAGAAAAATTGATTTTTGAAATATTTAAATATATTAAAGCTAGCCATGCTCCTGACTGGTTTGGCAGGTTTTGAAATTAGAGTGAAATTTAGTTGGAAAGATTATAAGATGCCCCACATTTTGATATCAAATATAGGTTGTTTCGAAAACGTTTATGAGGGTTAAAAGCAGATTCAAAAGTGCATTTCTTTCATTTTGTTTGAAATTTTTCATCATTTTTAAAGGGTCTAGTGTTACTTCACAGTGTTGGACGTTTTGATGTTTTAAATGGTGATTTCTAGCCAAAAAAGTTTAATTTTGGGAAAGTTTAATGGTAAAGCCCAACAGATTCCATTTTTAAGTCCTAGTTCAAAAGATTGCTAGGCATAGATCTTGGCCTAAATAAGGTTATGCTCAGTTATGTACAGTTTGAACTGTAAAACATAGATTTTGACTATACACTGTAGCACTTACAGTAACTATATTTTGTATGCGATAGGAACCTATGCCTAACTGTAACCTGAGTTTTATGGTCCAACCAAAACTATGACCCCTTGTGCCTGGGCCTAGATATAACTGGATTTTTAAATCTTTCTGACTGTTTGAAGTTAATCAAGGCTGATGTATTTTTGGTTTACGCACGCTAGGATCATTTTTATTAAAGTTTTTTTTTAAGCCTTTAAAATTTGTTGATGAACTCTTTTTGTTGCTAATTTCGTATAAAAACGAAGTTCAAACAGCATTGCTAGGCATAGACCTTGGCCTCAATAATGTTATGCTCAGTTATGTACAGTTTAAACTGTAAAACATAGAATTTGATTATACACTGTAGCTCTTACAGTAACTATATTTTGTATGTGATAGGAACCTATGCCTAACTTTAGCCTGAGTTTTATGGCACAGTCAAAACTATAACCCCTGTGCCTGGTCCTAAATATAACTAGATTTTCAAACCATTTCTGCATGTTTGAAGAGATCAAGCCTGATAAAAAATGGATAAAAAATATATATGTTATTTTTGGTTTTCGTGCACTAGGATAATTTTTATTAAAGGTTTTCTTAATGCCTTCAATTGTTTTTATTATTCTTTTTAAAATAATGATTCCATATTCACTTTTCGGGGGATGACACTCTTATCATCTTCCATTTGTTTACCTAATATTTTCATCCAGATAATGGAGATTGTGATAATGTGACCACAACTCTCACTTAAGTTCATGGCCATAGCTTATCCTTTTCACCAATGTTCAGATAATAGGCTACCTAAACTTAACTTGCAGCAGTCGAAATCACAACCCCACATGTGTGTCTTTGTAGTCCATTATTTGCATATACTCTGCACGGTCTTGTTGTCAGGTGATATGTATACACCAATAGCTGTAGCGCATTTGCTGTAATCATGCTGTGCTTATTTTCAATTATAAGCTAGTTGGAATATGTTTGTATTTGCCATGCCCCTGACTGTTTTGACAGTTTTGATTAAATATGATTCAAAAGATGTGTATAAGTAAATTCTACATCATATAGTCAACTAGAATAATAGCACTCTGTAGTTGCAATTCTAACATGCCTAGAATAATTGTAGAGTTTATTTGATCCCCATACTCAACATAATGTACCTCAGAAATCCTAGGCCCACCAAGATTCATCCCCAAGTTTTGATCTGTAATGATCATTTGCATTCTGAAGACTTGAAGATTTTTCTGAACACTTGAAGACTATCTTCTGACTGGATTTCTTTTAAGGCCATACCATTGTTTTCAGTTTTATTTCAGTGAAGCATTCATTGTTTGAGTTCCATTCAGTTAAGATTCATATTCCATCATGGCGAAACCAATTGTTCATATTACACTTAGAGGCAAAGTTAATTTTCATTAAGTCCAGAAAATTGATTGTTGGATTCTTTTTATGGCATGAATTTATCATCACATTCCATTAGGAAGTTTTAACTGTGTCTTGACAGACCTAAACCTAAAACCATCCCCACCCCTCAATTTCTGCTCTTCCCTTGTATCATTACATCCCAAATTTAAATCAATTGTTCCTTAAGCAGTAACAAAACAACACACCAAATTTGATCTAAATCCAGTCATCATTTCTTAAGATATCTTGATAATAACCTCAGTCCAACTTGGTTGGGGGAAGTAAAAATCACTTTGTTGCAAGAATGATTACCCACATCGCATGGGAAAAATTTATCGGGTAAGTTTTTCAATTTTGTAACATTTTTTTCCTTCTGTAAAATTCATTCTTTTTTTGATCAATGATAACTTTAAGAAACTAATGAACATAATTATTTATTCAACCTTTAACTCAAATTTAAAAAAAAAAATGACATTCATTTATTCATTTTTGACTTTGAAATCATCTTTGGCAAATGACATGTTTAAACTCATTATATATTCATAAGTCCGAGTGGGTGTGAATACGTACAGAAGAAAAGGAGCAACTTTTCAAGAGTTTGGATATTGACTATCAAATTTGTATTGCTGTTTTTGGTTTAGTGTTTTTACACAATTGAGCTAATGTTGTCTGTAGGTGTACAAGAGAATGATCATTGTTGATATCTTTTATTTCTACAGCAATGATACAACAGTGCGAGTGTGGGACACAACATTGGAAAATGAAGTCAGAACGTTAGGAGGTCACTCGGGAGCAGTGACATCAGTCCATCTCATACCTAAAGACGATTGTGCAAAAATAGGTAAACAACTTGTCACTTTTAGAAAGTACAGAATATGCACTATATATTTGTAATCATTGTAAGAGGCTCAATGATGCTGAAACCATTCATTGTTTTAACTTTCAGTCAGGGATGAGCCATTTCAGTCAGGGCTGAGCCATTCAGTCATGGATGAGCCATTTAATCAGGGATGAGCCATTTCAGTCAGGGATGAGCCATTCAGTCAGGGATGAACCATTTAGTCAGGGATGAGCCATTTCAGTCAGGGATGAGCCATTTCAGTCAGGGATGAGCCATTTCAGTCAGCCACTTTGCCATTTACTCCGACTCAAAGGCTGTTTTTACTTCATTACTTAATCTTAAATGGGATAACCTCACATGTCACCTCCTCCTCCGGAAACTCTTTTCTCCCACCCTCTGCAGGAAAAGGGTTTTTTTCTTCTGGATATCCAGCCATGCTGGCATCCCAGGTAATGACAGGGCTGATGCAGCCACTAAGCTTGCCCTCAACCTCCTCCCTGCCCCTTTTCCCAAAACCCTCTATGACATCAAACCGCTTATCGCTTCTCTTGTTCGTGACCGCTGGCAAACCTTATGGAACTTCCAAATTGATAACAAACTCCATGTCATCCAGCCCACAATCCCGATCAAATCCACCATCAACAACCTTTCTCGTATCGACAACGTTCATATTACCCGTCTTAGAATTGGTCACACCCACCTCACTCACTCCCACCTCCTTACTAGTTCCCCCAATCCCTCTGTAACAATTGCCACTGCATCCTCACAATCCAACACGTTCTCCTTGCTTGCCCCCTGTACAACCTTCCCAGAGCTTCCTCGCCCCCACAACTCAATTGCTGAGTTCTTCCAGAAAATCCTCCAGATAAAATAATCTCCTTCCTTCAGCATGCATCCCTCTACAACCATATTTAATTCTCCTCTTCCATCCCCTCTCTACTTTGTTTTTGTTTTACCCATGCACCTCCTCTCTCGATCACAGCTTTCTGGCTTTTTTCTTGAATTTCTCTCATTCTCCCCCTGGTCTCTTTCCTTACTACCTCTAAAATGATCTGACCTCTCAGGCGCAATTTGACCTTCGTTGTCGTGGTGCCGTTAAGACCTCATCAAACAAACAAACAAACAGGGATAAGCCATTTCAGTCAGGGATGAGCCATTCAGTCAGGAATGAACCATTTCAGTCAGGGATGAGCCATTTCAGTCAGGGATGAGCCATTCAGTCAGGGATGAGCCATTCAGTCAGGGATGAACCATTTTAGTCAGGGATGAGCCATTTTAGTCAGGGATGAGCCTTCTTAGTCAGGGATGAGCCATTCAGTCATGGATGAGCCATTTCAGTCAGGGATGAGCCATTTCAGTCAGGGATGAGCCATTTCAGTCAGGGATGAGCCATTCAGTCAGGGATAAACCATTCAATAAAGGATGAGCCATTTCAGTCAGGGATGAGCCATTTTAGTCAGGGATGAACCATTTCAGTCAGGGATGAGCCAAATTCCAGTCATATGCAGGGATGAGCCATTTCAGTCAGGGATGAGCCATTTCAGTCAGGGATGAGCCATTTCAGTCAGGGATGAGCCATTTTAGTCAGGGATGAGCCATTTTAGTCAGGGATAAGCTATTCAGTCAGGGATGAGCTATTTTAGTCAGGGATGAGCCATATCAGTCAGGGATGAGCCATTTCAGTCAGGGATGAGCCATTTCAGTCAGGGATGAGCCATTTTAGTCAGGGATGAGCCACTTCAGTCAGGGATGAGCCATTCAGTCAGGGATGAGCCATTCAGTCAGGGGATGAGCCATTTTAGTCAGGGGATGAGCCATATCAGTCAGGGGATGAGCCATTTCAGTCAGGGATGAGCCATTTCAGTCAGGGATGAGCCATTTTAGTCAGGGATGAGCCATATCAGTCAGGGATGAGCCATTTCAGTCAGGGATGAGCCATTTCAGTCAGGGATGAGCCATTTTAGTCAGGGATGAGCCATTTCAGTCAGGGATGAGCCATTTTAGTCAGGGATGAGCCACTTCAGTCAGGGATGAGCCATATCAGTCAGGGATGAGCCATTTCAGTCAGGGATGAGCCATTTCACTTAATTCACTAAATTTCAGTGATTTTCTTTCTCTTTCATGATTTCTTATTTGCCATTTCCGCGGTTTTCTTGTTTAAAACTCATTTGTGGTTCTACTCATGGTGATGTCATGCATAATAAGTAGACTGGGCGTATTGTAAAAATCTTGAAATCTTCATATTGTAACAAGCGCGTGTCTGTTGTGTATCATATTTGTTGTAATTATGATGTTACCTGGTGTGTACATGTTCATAATGTAAAAACATTAAATTGCATTAGTATGCATAGTGGGCGGGGCTTGATATTATTTTGCTGAAAAGAGCTTGCAAACATGGTATCTCAAGAACGTTAAACTGGATTCATGTCATATTTGGGTCACAGATAGCCCATGATTTGTATATGTGCCTAATGTTTTTGGTGGTGATATCATGCATTTTAATGAGTTGGCAGAGCTTAATATAAAAATCGTGAAATGTTCATATTTTAACAACCGCATGTCTGTTTTGTTTCATATTTGGGATAATTATGATGTTACTTGTTGTATACATGTTCATGATGTATTAACCTTGAATTTCATTTATATGCATAGTGGGCAGAGCCCAATATGATTTTGCTGAAAAGAGTTTGTAAACACGGTAACTCAAGAATTGTAAACTGTATTCATGTCATATTTGGTACACAAATAGCCCATGGTCTGTAGATGTGTCCTGTTGTTTTTGGTGGTGATATCATGCACATCAATAAGTGGGTGAGGCTTAAAAAGAAAATTGTAAAAAAGTTATAAATAAACAAGTGTATGTCCGCTTTGCGTCATATTGGGCATGGTAATTTTGTTGGTTATTGTGTACATGCTTATGCTATCAGCAAATGTCATAAATATGCATAGTGGGTGTGGTTTAATGATGATGTAAACACCATACTGTACCCCAGGATGATACATCAGATTTATGCTATATATCAGGTTCACAGATGGGTCATGGTCTGTACATATGTTCTACTGTTGTGGTAGTGATTTCATGAATATAAATGAGTGGGTGGGGCTTACTGAAAAATTCTTGAAAAAGAATAAATGAGCAACCCTTTTGCATCATACTTGCTATGATAATGTTTTTAATCATTGTGCAAATGTTAATGTTGTAAACATTTTTATTTATTTGCATGGTGGGTGTGGCTTATGAATAGATATTATGGAACAAATATTTCATGATATGCAATGACATGACAGTAAATACAAATTTTGTAAATCAATCAGCTTATGAAAAAGAAGCATTAGAACCACAAAATCTTTTGGTTCTGGTGTTAAGAAGGGAAACCAGTACTGTGAGAGTGTGTGACCTTATATGTAAGGTTTGACCTCTTAGCCTATGTATAACCATTATCAAAGTCCAAGCACATGGTTTTTGTCAGCCAGGCTCATCCCTGCTCAGGCTCTTCTTGTGGGTGGATGTTTTTCAATAGGTGAGATGTTTGGATGTGAAGAGAATTCATTTTTGTCTCTGTTTGTTTATATGTCTGTTAGTCATGCAAGTCAAACAAAAGAAATGGAGACACTTAGGATATAACTCAGTAGAAAGCTTGTTTCATGGGATAAGAACTGATTGGTCAAATGTTTGGGAAGATGAAAATTATGGTGGGGTAGGGAAAGATGGGTGAGGAAAGAAAAGGGATTGGACACATTTGGTCTAGCTTTAAAAGAAATGACCTCAATGGATCAGGGATTGACAAATCAACCAAAAATCAACTTGTCTGCTGGGCGGGAGTATCTGAATTTGTGATTTTCCTGAAAGTAAATAAGAAATAAGGATGCCCCATGGAATGTTTTGTATACATGCAATGCAAATTTTGCTGGAAACCAAGCTGTTCATCCAGGCAAGTCAAGTAAATATCATGGTTGCCCTGATATGATTTTTGGTTGTCCCAGGTAATGTATGATTTGTTGAATGCTGAAAGGAGTGTTAATCACTAGGCTGAATGCTGATTGTGATATAGGCATGGACATCTACAGTGAACATTAACGTTGATGCAAATGATGTACATGCTTCATGGCATATATTTTTCTTCTCTGCAGCTTCCAAATACGATCAGTCCTCCGATGTCAGGATTCTACTCACTGCATCGTTAGATTGTACCTTGAAATTGTGGCAGTTTGAGAACGGTAGAATGATCAAGTCAATATACACATTCAATCCCGTCACATGCGCTGAGGTTTTTGAAGGGCGCCATCTGGTTGTTGCAGCCTATGAAGGAGGAAAAGTGGAATTATGGGATATGTTGAGTGCGGAGAGCGTCTTTTCTATGATTGGGCATGAAGAAGCTGTTACTGCGCTTACTGTATGTATACTTTGATATGAGTATGATGATAAGTGAGGGAAATTGAAAGTATGTTGGGTCCAGGGCTGGGTTGGTAACATTTTAAAATTCAGTTAGAATTGTGTTAGAATCAGGTCATGGGACCAGATTGCATATTTATAGCATGGAAGGTACTGTAAGTATAACTCTAAAAATATCTTCCCTACACTTAGCGGGGTAAATTTGTTTCAATATTCCTCGAGACCAACAGAATCCTCTCTCTCACCAAAGCGGCTTCGAAAACGTCGCAATACCTAGACCAGTTAATTCGCTCGACACGCTATCCGGGTATCCTTTGCAAAAAGGAACACCTCATTGCCATATTTTTTGACCTCGAAAGCTTTCGACACTACTTGGAAATCGGCATTACCCGAAACTTCACACCATTGGCCTCAGAGGCCACCTCCCCATCTTTATTCAA
Source organism: Chiridota heheva (assembly GCA_020152595.1). Taxonomy (NCBI): domain Eukaryota; kingdom Metazoa; phylum Echinodermata; class Holothuroidea; order Apodida; family Chiridotidae; genus Chiridota; species Chiridota heheva. Next base: position 362,062 of record JAIGNY010004016.1, on the reverse strand, counting down.
AACTTCCTCTCACCCAGGCAGTTCCAAGTTCAGATTGGCCCACCCTCTCAAGCCGTGCCCCCCAAGAAGAGGCGTCCCCAAGGCAGCATCCTCTCCCCCACTCTCTTCAACCTGAGCATTAATGACATCGGGAATGACCTTGGCCCCAGCATCAAACGTACCCTCGTGGATGACTTCACCATCTTCTACTCCTCCCTAGCTTTCCTATTGTTGAAAATAGGGCTCCAAACCAGCCTCAATCAGCTGCAAGTCTGGAGCAACAATAACAGTTTTAGATTCTCCAAAGACAAGACAGTCTGCATGCACTTTTGTCATTTCAACAACCTCCACCCCAACCCGAACTTTGTGCTCAATGGGAATCGCATCCCTAAAGTTGAAAACACAAAGTTCCTTGGTCTAACTCTAGACCCCAAGCTCACCTACAAGCCACACATCACCAACCTGAAACTAAAATGCAATAGCTCCCTCAACATCCTCCGACTGCTCCAACACTACTTGGGGGAGCGAACCCATGCTCTCTCCTCAAATTTTCAGGCTCACCATTCGTGCCAAGCTTGACTGCTGGCAATATGTTTACTGTGCCGCTCACAACTCATACCTCAACCACATTAACACCATCAAAATGAAGCCCTCAGGCTTTGTCTAAAGAGCCTACAGGACCTCCCCAATCACTAGCCTTCATGTTGAAGCCAACAGAACCCCCTTTCTACTTAGATGTAAAAAGCTTAGCCTCTCCTGTGCTTTTAGGTCCTCACCAACACCCAGAACCTGTTTACAACCTCATTAGGTACCCCAATTTCTCCTCCCTCTTTGATAGGACTAAAACCCTATAGCCCCCTTCAGCTTACGCATTAAATCAGACCTCTTTCAACTTGGCATCAACCCCGCCACTCTCGCACCTATTCCTGGCCCACTTTTCCGCCTTGGGCCACCCCCTTCCTTCTGTCCACCTAGACCTCTCCACTTATAACAAATCTCAAACTCACCTAATCTCTTCATCAATCTCACAACCAAATCAAAGACCAACTCTCAAATTACACCTCCATCTATACTGATGGCTCCAGAAGGCAACAAGACAGCTGCTGCTGCCATCATCAAGACATCACCCTCAGTAGCAGACTTCTGACCACTCATCCATCTTTTCAGCCGAGGCTAAAGGCCATTCTCCTCGCCCTCAACTTTATTGAGTACTCTCCTCTTAGTCACTTTGCCATTTCTCTGACTCAAGGCTGTTCTTACTTCATTACTCAATCTTAAATGGGATAACCTCACCTGCCACCTCCTCCTCCGGAAACTCTTTTCTCCCACCCTCTGCAGGAAAAGTGTTCTTTTCTTCTGGATACCCAGCCATGTTGGCATCCCTGGCAATGACAGGGCTGATACAGCCGCTAAGCTTGTCCTAACCTCCTCCTTCCCCTTCCCCAAAACCCTCTCTCTGACATCAAACCGCTTAATAAACTTCTCTTGTTCGTGACCGCTGGCAAACCTTATGGAACTTCCAAATTGATAACAAACTCCATGTTATCAGCCCACAATCGATCAAATCCACCATCAACAACCTTTCTCGTATCGACCAGCGTTCATATTACCCATCTTAGAATTGGTCACACCCACCTCACTCCTCCCACCTCCTTATTGGTTCCCCCAACCCCCCTCTGTAACAATTGCCACTGCATCCTCACAATCCAAACACGTTCTCCTTGCTTGCCTCCTGTACAACCTTCCCAGAGCTTCCTCTGCTCCCCTACAACTCAATTGCTGAGTTCTTCAAAAATCCTCAATATTTGTTGAACACTGGAATTTAGAATCTTTTTTTTTTATGTCCAGAACTGCAACCAGATCTTTTTTATTAGTTTACGATGACGATCAAATCGGACAAGACTAATTGACTGAACATAATAGCACAGACCCGAATGGTTATTACTTGCGGGAAGTGATGAAGATTCAGTGAGTTTATGCATACTGAATACTTTATGGCAAAAGTATTGAATTTTTAAAGTTATATCAGTTGGAAGTTCTCTTTGGTGGTTAGAGTATTAAAGAGAAATAAAGTTCCTAAAATAACACTAATATATATCATATCTTCACAAGTTTTTCCTTAAAGAAATATTCCCATGTTTATTCGTGAACCTTTATAAGAAAGAGAACATTTTTGGAACCAATTTAGTACAAAATCATTTTGATATGTTATTCCTACCAGGAGATATTCAAATTTTAAGATTCACAAAAAATGCCTATAAATGAATAGGAAAAGCCCCAGTATGACATCACAGCAACACATTCTCCCACAAAGTTGATGTATTTCATTAAAATCTATCATCCTTTTTGTATTAGTAAAACCTTCTAGAAAAATAGATTGATAAAAGTTAGGTATTTATATACATTGTCAATTATACCTTACTTCAATAACTTTTGGAAAATTGTTTCTAATCATAAAATGTATATTCCGATGAGTGGAGAGGGTTTGATTTATCCATTGTTTATTTTCACGATCATTTCTATCTCATAGATCAGTGGAGACCAGGTGGTGTCATGTGATGCACAGGGCACCATTAAACTATGGCAACTCAAAGACAAAGCTCTCAGCCTTGTGTATGAATCTGAGAATGTCCGTCCAGCATCCCCTGACATGACCTTGACCTGGAGAAGAATTCACAGTGTCTTCCTGAAGGGATCGTTTATTTACTTTGGTGACGATGGAATCAACATCAAAGTTCTTGACTGGAAACAAGGTAAGAACTATATTGTTTGAAACTTAAAGACAATGATGGCGGATGCATAATTGTCTGAGAGAATATTGAAAATATCATGAAAATAGTACAAAACTTTACCAAAATCTGTTGAAAATTGATCCATTTACCAGTGAAAATAGTATTTGGATGGTGATTTCAAACTTTTTTCTTGAATATCCAGCAAAATATTTCTACATCATGGGAATCAGTAATTGCTGCATTATGCCAAATTCCAAATTCCATTTACAGTTACAGTAATAAAAATGGGTTTTCTGTGAGTGCTGCTTGACAATTATTATTAATTGCAACGATTTTTACAAAAGAAAGGCCTAAGAAAGAAGGAGAAACAATCAATGTACTAACAGGCAATCAAAACCGATTGATTGAATGTGTCTGCAGAAAGAGAAGTCAGAAGTTAGACATGGCACCTTTCATTGCAGAGCTGGGCAAAATGTTTGGTTCCGGCAGTTATAACCACAGGTAAATCAGGAATTTGCCGGAAGAAAGAAAAATCATAAAAGATTTTCAATTTCTTGAGTAAACAACAGAATATGTGGTAAAGTTTTAAAACATCCCCTGTGTAATTGTGCATGAAAAGTACATTAAATTACTTAACGAGGGAAGTATATAATAATAATAATAATAATAGGAACATTTATATAGTGCTTAATCCACACTGTGGAGTATGCTCAAAGCGCTTATACAATAAAAATGATAGGTTAATGTAAATAAACGATTAAATTAAATTATAATAAAAATCAATAATACTTCTTAAACATATGTTTTGACCTGAGATTTAAACGTATTCAAAAATGTAATGTCTTTCATGGATTTCGGAATATCATTCCATTTTCTGGTGGCTGCCACTGTGAAAGACCTGTAAGCAAAAGATTTTAGTCTCCACTTTGGTATATCCAGCAATTGTTTGTCACTAGACCTGAGACACTTTTTGGCTGATAGATGGACAGAAGCTCACAGAGGTATTCTGGTGCTGATCTGTCTATACACTGGTAGGCTAAACACAATATTTTATACTCGATTCTAGCTTCAACTGGTAGCCAGTGCAAAAGCTTTAACGCGGCTGTAATACTGTCACGTTTTGATGTTTTAGTGACAATACGTGCAGCATTGTTTTGTATCCTCTGCAATCGTTTGATGTTCTCATGTGACGCACCAACAAGCAGACTTGCAATAATCAAGACGTGACAGGATTAATGACCTTGTCAATGCTGAAGCCGTCTCTTGAGTCAGAAGGTGTCTGATGCTGCCAATATTGTGCAACTGGTAGTTGCAGATCCTGCAAAGCTCTGTGATATGCTTCTCCATGGTCAGTTCCGGTTGAAGAAAAACAAGATTTTTTACTGATTTAGAGAATGGGATTGAGGTCAGACAAACCGAGATATGACTGATGTCTGTGTTGAGCAGTAAAGATGTATTCACTACAATAATATTATTTCTGTCGTGATTTTTTGTGGGAATATTTTTGACACCTTTATTCAGAACTGTGGGAAATTTTATAATTAATTTCAACTCCACAGCATTATTGATGTTCTATTTCACTTCAGGTGTGTACGAGTGGGTTGGTAGAATATAAGGATCTGTCCCTCAAAACTACACTGCTCAAAAGTGACTGACTAGATTTCTCAGTTCAAGTTGAAAAATATATGTTGTCATTCTGATTTATTTCTTATATATTTTTCTTCTGATTTATACTTTCACTTTTACAGGCACTGTGCATAAGATTCGTAACCATGGTGACTTTGGTAGCAGTGACTGTTTGATGATGGATGCGGCCAGTAGGACTCTCATCTCTTCTGGGTATGACCTGGACAGTGGAGAAGGATTTCTGAATTGTAAGTGTCCATCAGACTGAAAGGATTAGTTCAGTGGTATTGGGTTTGTCTATCATGTATGGCAGAGGACAAACAGATAAACCCCATCTATGACTAAACTATTGCTGACATCTTGTTCCACTTTGGAGATGACAGAGGACAAAAAAAAAAAAATGTTTCATTTTGGTAAAAAAATATTGAAGCTGTCAATATGTTTTGAGAAAATGACTGGTGTTGAAAAACTAGTCTTGATATCAGTCACTTCTATTCAAGTCTGTTAGAACTTAAAACTTAAATGTCTCAGCAGAATAAGATTTTTGGCCCTCCCTTCATCTTGTTCCATGTAGCATCTGTATTCATGTACTGTAAATATGTTTGGTTGATAATAAACATTGTGTTCGATAATAAGTATCTGAAATGTTGGGGGAATATGTGTTTGGTTTATAGAGAAGTTATATGATTGTCAAAGAGATGAATAAAATGATTAGCTGAAGATACTTTAAAATTATTGTTTTAGTAATCTGTATGTTTGGCATACTTTAAGTGTCAACACTGTCCATCTCAAATCTACTTATTTTAATTTATTTGAACAGTTTTTGCACTACCAGAGGAAAAGTATCTGGCCACTCTTCGTCACCCAAACACGAGTCGAATCTTTGCCACCAAGCATTGTGTCACGGCAGAAGGTACCTCCAGGCTGATTGTTGCCGGCTCAGAGCTCAAGGTTTTTGATTTGATTCAAGCAAAGAAGATTAAGAGGTGAGATGGGGGAAGGTTGGCCTGATTGATCCTTTGTCGTTCATGCTCTTAATTTTAGATATACGTACTTAAAGGAATATTCCCGTCAATTTTCATTTCCATATATGTATATATATATACATATATTATACATATATATATATATATATATATATATATATATATATATATATATATATATATATATATATATATATATATATATATATATATATATATATATATATATATATATATATATATATATATATATATATATATATGAATTTATATATATATATATATGTATTTATATATATATATATATGTATATATATATATATAGATACATACATACATACATACATACATACATACATACATACATACATACATACACACATGCATACATACATACATACATACATACATACATACATACGTATATATATATATATATATATATGATACAGGACAATTAAAGAAACAAATGCTTGTAAAAATCATGTTGATATCTATTCCGTTTTGGAGTTATAATATTTTAAAGATTTTACAAGTGTGACCTTGCAGAGTACAGTGTGATAAAGGCAGATGCAAGAAATGTATTTCTTTGTCAATTACTGCCACTTTCTAAAAAATTGGAAACATTTTTTGTTTCATCATTGAGATGGGATATAAGATGCACTTGATAAAAACATCATGCTTTGCCCATAAATTCCTCGTGTATCTTGCACTCTAAGTAAAAAAGAATACTTTTTGTTTTATAGAAATACACAAAAATGGATCCGCCTTCATGACATCACATTTTACACGGCAAGGTCACTTTTGAACACATTGGTGAAAGGCAATAACTCTTTAAAGGAATAAGATATGTGCATGCATTCTGATGTGTGCATCAGTGGCGAAGAGTTCTCTTCTGATGTGTGCATCAGTGGGGAAGAGTTCTCTTCTGATGCATGCATCAGTGGGGAAGAGTTCTCTTCTGATGTGTGCATCAGTGGCAAAGAGTTCTCTTCTGATGTGTGCATCAGTGGCGAAGAGTTCTCTTCTGATGCATGCATCAGTGGCGAAGAGTTCTCTTCTGATGCATGCATCAGTGGCGAAGAGTTCTTTTCTGATGTGTGCATCAGTGGGGAAGAGTTCTCTTCTGATGTGTGCATCAGTGGCAAAGAGTTCTCTTCTGATGTGTGCATCAGTGGGGAAGAGTTCTCTTCTGATGCATGCATCAGTGGCAAAGAGTTCTCTTCTGATGTGTGCATCAGTGGCAAAGAGTTCTCTTCTGATGTGTGCATCAGTGGCGAAGTGTTCTCTTCTGATGCGTGCATCAGTGGCAAAGAGTTCTCTTCTGGTGTGTGCATCAGTGGCAAAGACTTCCCTTCTGATGTGTGCATCAGTGGCAAAGAGTTCTCTTCTGATGTGTGCATCAGTGGCAAAGAGTTCTCTTCTGATGTGTGCATCAGTGGCGAAGAGTTCTCTTCTGATGCATGCATCAGTGGCGAAGAGTTCTCTTCTGATGCTTGGATCAGTGGCGAAGAGTTCTTTTCTGATGTGTGCATCAGTGGGGAAGAGTTCTCTTCTGATGTGTGCATCAGTGGCAAAGAGTTCTCTTCTGATGTGTGCATCAGTGGGGAAGAGTTCTCTTCTGATGCATGCATCAGTGGCGAAGAGTTCTCTTCTGATGCGTGCATCAGTGGCAAAGAGTTCTCTTCTGATGTGTGCATCAGTGGCAAAGAGTTCTCTTCTGATGTGTGCATCAGTGGCGAAGAGTTCTCTTCTGATGTGTGCATCAGTGGCAAAGAGTTCTCTTCTGATGTGTGCATTAGTGGCAAAGACTTCCCTTCTGATGTGTGCATCGGTGGCAAAGAGTTCTCTTCTGATGTGTGCATCAGTGGCAAAGAGTTCTCTTCTGATGTGTGCATCAGTGGCGAAGAGTTCTCTTCTGATGTGTGCATCAGTGGCAAAGAGTTCCCTTCTGATGTGTGCATCAGTGGGGAAGAGTTCTCTTCTGATGTGTGCATCAGTGGCAAAGAGTTCTCTTCTGATGTGTGCATCAGTGGCAAAGAGTTCTCTTCTGATGCATGCATCAGTGGCAAAGAGTTCCCTTCTGATGTGTGCATCAGTGGGGAAGAGTTCTCTTCTGATGCATGCATCAGTGGCGAAGAGTTTTTTTCTGATGTGTGCATCAGTGGCAAAGAGTTCCCTTCTGATGCGTGCATCAGTGGCAAAGAGTTCTCTTCTGATGTGCGCATCAGTGGCAAAGAGTTCTCTTCTGATGTGTACATCAGTGGCGAAGAGTTCTCTTCTGATGTGAGCATCAGTGGCAAAGAGTTCTCTTCTGATGTGTGCATTAGTGGCAAAGACTTCCCTTCTGATGTGTGCATCAGTGGCAAAGAGTTCTCTTCTGATGTGTGCATCAGTGGCAAAGAGTTCTCTTCTGATGTGTGCATCAGTGGCGAAGAGTTCTCTTCTGATGTGTGCATCAGTGGCAAAGAGTTCCCTTCTGATGTGTGCATCAGTGGGGAAGAGTTCTCTTCTGATGTGTGCATTAGTGGCAAAGAGTTCTCTTCTGATGTGTGCATCAGTGGCAAAGAGTTCTCTTCTGATGCATGCATCAGTGGCAAAGAGTTCCCTTCTGATGTGTGCATCAGTGGGGAAGAGTTCTCTTCTGATGCATGCATCAGTGGCGAAGAGTTTTTTTCTGATGTGTGCATCAGTGGCGAAGAGTTCTCTTCTGATGCATGCATCAGTGGCGAAGAGTTCTCTTCTGATGCATGCATCAGTGGCGAAGAGTTCTTTTCTGATGTGTGCATCAGTGGGAAAGTTCTCTTCTGATGTGTGCATCAGTGGCAAAGAGTTCTCTTCTGATGTGTGCATCAGTGGGGAAGAGTTCTCTTCTGATGCATGCATCAGTGGCAAGAGTTCTCTTCTGATGTGTGCATCAGTGGCAAAGAGTTCTCTTCTGATGTGTGCATCAGTGGCGAGAGTGTTCTCTTCTGATCGTGCATCAGTGGCAAAAGAGTTCTCTTCTGGTGTGTGCATCAGTGGCAAAGACTTCCCTTCTGATGTGTGCATCAGTGGCAAGAGTTCTCTTCTGATGTGTGCATCAGTGGCAAAGAGTTCTCTTCTGATGTGTGCATCAGTGGCGAAGAGTTCTCTTCTGATGCATGCATCAGTGGCGAAGAGTTCTCTTCTGATGCTTGGATCAGTGGCGAAGAGTTCTTTTCTGATGTGTGCATCAGTGGGGAAGAGTTCTCTTCTGATGTGTGCATCAGTGGCAAAGAGTTCTCTTCTGATGTGTGCATCAGTGGGGAAGAGTTCTCTTCTGATGCATGCATCAGTGGCGAAGAGTTCTCTTCTGATGTGCATCAGTGGCAAGAGTTCTCTTCTGATGTGTGCATCAGTGGCAAAGAGTTCTCTTCTGATGTGTGCATCAGTGGCGAAGAGTTCTCTTCTGATGTGTGCATCAGTGGCAAAGAGTTCTCTTCTGATGTGTGCATTAGTGGCAAAGACTTCCCTTCTGATGTGTGCATCGGTGGCAAAGAGTTCTCTTCTGATGTGTGCATCAGTGGCAAGGAGTTCTCTTCTGATGTGTGCATCAGTGGCGAAGAGTTCTCTTCTGATGTGTGCATCAGTGGCAAAGAGTTCCCTTCTGATGTGTGCATCAGTGGGGAAGAGTTCTCTTCTGATGTGTGCATCAGTGGCAAAGTTCTCTTCTGATGTGTGCATCAGTGGCAAAGAGTTCTCTTCTGATGCATGCATCAGTGGCAAAGAAGTTCCTTCTGATGTGTGCATCAGTGGGGAAGAGTTCTCTTCTGATGCATGCATCAGTGGCGAAGAGTTTTTCTGATGTGTGCATCAGTGGCAAAGAGTTCCTTCTGATCGTGCATCAGTGGCAAAGAGTTCTCTTCTGATGTGCGCATCAGTGGCAAAGAGTTCTCTTCTGATGTGTACATCAGTGGCGAAGAGTTCTCTTCTGATGTGAGCATCAGTGGCAAAGAGTTCTCTTCTGATGTGTGCATTAGTGGCAAAGACTTCCCTTCTGATGTGTGCATCAGTGGCAAAGAGTTCTCTTCTGATGTGTGCATCAGTGGCAAAAGAGTTCTCTTCTGATGTGTGCATCAGTGGCGAAGAGTTCTCTTCTGATGTGTGCATCAGTGGCAAAGAGTTCCCTTCTGATGTGTGCATCAGTGGGGAAGAGTTCTCTTCTGATGTGTGCATTAGTGGCAAAGAGTTCTCTTCTGATGTGTGCATCAGTGGCAAAGAGTTCTCTTCTGATGCATGCATCAGTGGCAAAGAGTTCACTTCTGATGTGTGCATCAGTGGGGAAGAGTTCCCTTCTGATGCATGCATCAGTGGCGAAGAGTTTTTCTGATGTGCATCAGTGGCGAAGAGTTCTCTTCTGATGTGTGCATCAGTGGCGAAGAGTTCTCTTCTGATGTGTGCATCAGTGGCAAAGAGTTCTCTTCTGATGTGTGCATCAGTGGCAAAGAGTTCTCTTCTGATGTGTGCATCAGTGGCAAAGAGTTCTCTTCTGATGTGTGCATCAGTGGCGAAGAGTTCTCTTCTGATGCATGCATCAGTGGCGAAGAGTTTTTTTCTGATGTGTGCATCAGTGGCGAAGAGTTCTCTTCTGATGCATGCATCAGTGGCGAAGAGTTTTTTTTCTGATGTGTGCATCAGTGGCGAAGAGTTCTTTTCTGGGTGCATCAGTGGCGAAGAATTCTCTTCGTGGAAAAATAAATTTTCTTTCCTCTGAAAGATTAGTTAAAGATTTTGAGCACCTGATATTTTCCCTCAACTTTCTTGATACAAAACCCTTTTATGGATAATGGATGTTTTTCCCAATTAAAGTGTCTCAATGGTGAATCTTGCACCCCTGCTCTCATAGCCCTTTTCTGTCACCTGCTAAGATATGGTCCCTCTTTTAAATTTACATTTTTTCATTTGAATTTGAAATATGTTTTTACTCCCAGAGATTTATTATTGTTTTTGCAGTATTTGTTTCAGACAAGGATTTTCAGCAGGCTGATAGCAAAATCTATTTCTTCTTCTTTTGTACAATTTTTGAAATTACAACTAATACACTATGGGAACAATATACGGTTGAATGTCAGTATGTGAGCACACATTTCTGGAGTGACTATTACAGATAGGTTTGAAGCCAAGTACCAACCCTAGAGGATGGGATTTCAAGCATATTGTTAACCTATTGATGAGAATATATACTCTGCATTATATGTTAGCATGATAATTCTGAGTTGCTAGAATCTTTATACATTAACACTTTATCACTGGGAAACTTTTGTAGGGGCTGGGAGGTATTAACACCTGTCTGACTGTGGAGCTATTAGAGAGGCACTAGACTGAAAAGTCAGGGCTCAATTTGCTAGAGACTCTAAAATATTCAGCCAAGCTGTTTGACCGTCGTAAAATACTAAAACATTCAACACTAATATTTATACCAAGTATTTTTTTGGGGGATTCATCATCAATAATATTTGATGACGTTAGGGAGGCAAAATAGGTCAAAAAGACACTCGCCCTTATGGGTATATTTCTCCTTCAACATGATATGTACCATTTCCTTGACAGGGATCAGTGTCAATAAATGACAGGGCAATAATTTTCATGAATTTTTGTGGCAATGGATTAAAGAGCTGTAAATTGAGAAAATGGAGAACTAGTCAACAGTAGACATCACAAATTTTGCATCTTGAAAAGTTGCAAATTATGCATTCCTGACATGAATAGCAATTAACAAATTTGTGCCTGGCATGAAAGAAAAATCCAACAATGAAGCATCGCCTTAATAAAGCTACAACACGGAAGCATGAAGTTAATGCTGTCTTGAAGCTGGATTGAATTTTCAGACAGGGATTTGGTAGAAAAACAACCTTATCTGATATAAAAGAAAATAAGAGAAAATATCAATCATGTTGAATATCATATTATATTTAAGTTAAGGGTTATTGTATCTCTGTTTATGTAAATTATTAGAAGATAATGAGGAGGGATGATAAGTTGGCGTTGAGTTGGTTAGGAGTATAGTTGGTAGTTGAGAGGGTTGCATATGGTGATGGGTAGGTGAATGTGGGGTGGTAAGTGAATGGAGCATGTTAGGTTGATGGAGATGAGGGGATGGGAGTTAAAGGAAAGAATGTTGGGTAGAAGATATTATGTGTAGGCAGTTGTAAAATATAGCATAAATTTGACCAATAATCAGTGGCGTAGCGGGGGAAGCGAACGCTAATCGACGCTGGGGCCAAGGAGCCGCCTAAGTGGCAATTTTTTTCCAAACAAGATATCAATGGCACAAATTTCCTGCTGGAAATGCTGAACCCTAACCGTAACCTAACCCTAACATAACTCAAATGAGTGCAATTGCTACCCTGTTTAGGGGAAAATAGCCCCGAGCTGAAGCGTTTTTAGCTGCTTTGATGCCTGAAAGTGCGATTCTGAGACACGTCTATCGAAGATAACTTTTCGAACGATTTTTTTTAACTCGCATATTGAACATGTAGGCATACTTTACATATTAAATTGACAAGGTATATGTTTTTTTAGCGCTTAACAACCTTCCATTCCGCTAAATGTATGATGTTTTGAAACTTCAAATTTCATGAAAATAGGGCGGGCGAAGCCGGACTGCCGGAGAAGCAAATTTGTTTTCCTTTAATTGAAATGGAGGTGAAATTGGTATGGAATGACGATTATTTACGCGCCCCTTGGCCGGGCGAAATCAGCATAATTTAGGACCGATTATTTTTGTATGGGCACTTATCAAGGCGTCTCTTTGCTCGGAGCGCCCGGCATTCAGGCTGGCGCCCTAAAGCGCATAGCCGTTACGCTACTGCCTGTTACGTCAGCAGATAACTCGCACAAAGCATCTCCAATAATGCTAAATCACACCAGCCAATAACTTCAATTGTTGCGCATAAATTCTGATATATCTCTTAACTAGAATAATCCCTCTATGAAATTATATCATAATATTTAAGCAAATACGAAATAAGAAATAATGATTATGTCATGCTGTTTGCGTGAAATTTACATCAGAATCAACAGAACCGGATTAACACCTGACTGCATGAGGGCCCCTAACCTTGCCATATGGGGCCCTAATCTTGCCATATGGGGCCCCTAACCTCGTCATATGGGGGTCTTTCTTTACCTACTTCCCTGACGAAGTGTTTAATATAAGCCCATTTATGAGTGCAATTTCTATATCGATGAGGATGATAAACTGTTACTGAGTACCTTCATCAATATGTGTTTCCATTAATACGTATATACCGGAGTTGCTACAGTATCGGTAATTTTCTTGCTACATTATCAGTACTACATTATTTATTTTTTGGTTACATTATCGGTTAGGATATTTACTACAATATCGGTCATTATTTTGCTACATTATCAGCCGTTACTACATTATCAGTAAATGTTGTGAATCACTGGATGAGGAGAACGATATTATCAGCAGCTCTGCTACTACATTGTCTGTTGCATAATTGAAATTACTACTCTGTGACATGATGAGAAATTTTCTGTGACATGATGGGAAATTTTCTGTGACATGATGGGGAATTTTCTGTAATATGATGGGAAATTTTCTGTAACATGATGGGAAATTTTCTGTTACATAAAAGAAAGTTTTCTGCCACATGATAAGAAATGTTATGTTCTTCAGAAAATAATTTCCAGTTTTCCAAAGGGGGAGAAATGGAAGTTGACCATTCTCGAGGTCAGACATCCAGGAATGTTGTGGTGCACGGCGACGTAATAATGCTTTTTTGACGATCTTAAACTTCAGTTAAAGGGGAAAAGAAACAGTTGGTTATCATTGCAATCAATGAGAAAAAAACATATTTTATGTCATTTTTCCACAAATACAGTAATAATTTTTTTCTTTTTCAAATATGATGTGTATTAGATAATAGTTTCCAACATATTTGAGTACCATTAATTTTCACTGACTGGCTGAGGCGACACAAGTATTCATATGAAAAATATCCCATTGACTGTAATGATGTTTCCCCTCCAACTTGGCAAAACCATACTGAGCTCATACAAGGTTTACGTCGACTCCGACCGCGAGAATGTGCCTTAGAGAACCGTGCATTACTGCCCAAGTTTGCCTCACAACTCACCTTTGCCTCATAGGATAAGTTTGTAAGTATTAATGAGAACTGTAAAAGTAACAAAAAGTGCAAGTGTTCAAAAATATTATATTATAGAAATATTCAAATCAATTGAATTATTTCATATTTGTGTAATATCAGAGAGGTAGTTAGTTATACATGCCTTAAAAGTCTGAAGTTATTATGTTGAGATATTTCATGAGGTTGTGTGACGTACAACCACCGCTGCATATTTCACCAGAATTTTATAACCTGCCTCTTATTTTATGTATAAATTAACATATTATTCTTGTAAAGTAGACTTTCTGCGGCAGTCATTTTCATAAAAGCACGAGATTTAAAAAAATTAGATATCTCCTGAATTCAACAAGATATCAAACTGTGTAATTTTGTTTTGCCATTTTGTCCTGTATCATACAAGAATGACAGCTCTGCCATTTTGTCCTGTATCATACAAGAATGACAGCTCTGCCATTTTGTCCTGTATCATACAAGAATGACAGCTCTGCCATTTTGTCCTGTATCATACAAGAATGACAGCTCTGCCATTTTGTCCTGTATCATACAAGAATGACAGCTTTGCCATTTTGTCCTGTATCATACAAGAATGACAGCTCTGCCATTTTGTTCTGTATCATACAAGAATGACAGCTCTGCCATTTTGTTCTGTATCATACAAGAATGACAGCTCTGCCATTTTGTCCTGTATCATACAAGAATGACAGCTCTGCCATTTTGTCCTGTATCATACAAGAATGACATCTCTGCCATTTTGTCCTGTATCATACAAGAATGACAGCTCTGCCATTTTGTCCTGTATCATACAAGAATGACAGCTCTGCCATTTTGTCCTGTATCATACAAGAATGACATCTCTGCCATTTTGTCCTGTATCATACAAGAATGACAGCTCTGCCATTTTGTCCTGCATCATACAAGAATGACAGCTCTGACCACAATACTGACCCTTTAAACAACTGGCATGTTGCTGTTCAAACATTCAATTAAAAATGTTTTTGCATTTGTATTCATTTATGCATAAGGTAACATTAGTATTTGCAGTCATATGTAAAAGTACCCATTTAAGAGAGCAGATAACTATTTCAGGGTTTGTCATTTGGGAGAATGCATATAGCACTGAAAGTATGAGAATATCAGCATTAACTTAGGCAATTAAGTTGCTAAATCTTGATAAAGATAGGAAGGATTGAGATGTGAAATTACATGTAAGTATGTGATTGTGTTCTTTGGTCATTCAAACAAGCTAATATTTACCTACATAGACCAACTTTGTTTCAACTTAAATGGTCAAATTAATATTGAAAGTTCACTTTCTGGTAATATATTTAGGGCATCATTTTGTGTTTCCATTTTGGTATCTACCCTCACACATCTTTGTACCCTCCTTATTAAGTGTGAGTTTCCACATTAGACTGATTACGCTTATTGTCATTTTCTGTTAAGGAGCTATCTAAAGAAGCTTAAAGTTTGGTATCATTTGAGTAGAAACCACTGAAATCAGACTAGTTGTAATGCTACAGTTTCAAATTCTTCAGTCTTTATGTGTTCCATCATATTTTGTCCTGCGATTCTGAGGCTTCAAAACCATTGGATGACAAGAAAGTAGTAAAACATAAATCTGGTACGAGTAATAATTTACCACTGGAAGGAAATTTAAGGGAAAATAATTTGAATAGTAAAAAAGTTCAAAATGTTTTCTTTTAAATACATTAATAATTAAGAATGTGAGGAGGATGAAGGTGCCAACCTTTCATAGTAGACTTACTACACCTGTCATTTGTACACAGATAAGACAGAGCTTTAAACTTGAATATCTCCATAACAGATTAAGATTCATGAATGCCTTCTTCAGTATTTTGTTTCTTTTGAAGTCCTCTTTTATGAGATAAATTGATTGACTACTGAACTCATCCTGGAATGCTGCTTCAGCAGGCTTGTGATTTACTCGTTCACACATCATTATTAATTGATCATTTCAATTCTGTATATATTTATTGAAAGATAGTAATTTCAGGTTTGAATGTTGTTTTTGTCACTCCAGGTACAGGGCAATTAAATTTGGAAAGCAGAGGAGCTGTTATACATCACTAATTATGAAAGTCAAGGAAATTCTTTTTTCAAGTAGGCAAATCCTGGAGTATTTAAGATTACAACATGCAGAGTGATATCACAATTACACATACAAGTACGAAAAATGAAAATGCACAAGAATATTTTAATATTTAGAGCCTTTATTTCTTCAACAGATGCATAATCATATTAAAATAGTTAGTTTGATATATAAAATGGGTAACAAACATCAAAATTAAATTTGTATCTATTTTTTAGTAAAACTATGTGATATTATCTGTCGTAAATCATGCTGTTTTATGGGCTGGTTCAGAATCACTTCAGAACGCTCCAAGATACATACATTGCATAAACGAAATTATGCCCTTAATAAAGAGCTCTTAAACTTAATCCCATCAAACCATACATACTGTTGTAGTTCAGCCATGCACATTTCCCCATGCATTCATAATAACATATCTTGCACCATATGGTACAGTTCCTCATGACCCAAAACCCAAAACCATTTCAAGCATAGTGTTACATTGCCTAATCTTTTCAACTAGATTTTAACACAATTGGTCACATGGTTACCCAAAACTTTTTGTTTGGCTATCAAAAATGATTTGACATTTCTAAAGTTAGCAGTTTTCCTCCACATAAGCCTAATAATATACCTTATGAAATTCCACTTTTATTAAGTTCAGATCCTGTGAAGAATAAACTAATTCTATTGACAAGAAACTTTTCTGATAAATTCTTACTCAAAGAAATCTACTATCTATAATGAAAGCATCAGGCTAAACTGGTACAGCTAACATAATCTAATGACTACAGTGAAAGCATGAGGTTACAACAATACTGTGAAAATATAAGACACGATATTACATCTTTTGAGGCAATACATTTTACTCATCAAGAACCTATCATCTTTTCTTTATTTTCCTCCAAAAATAGGTTCTAAATCCCAAATAACTGATCTTAATTATTAATCCGATCTAACTTATAAAGTTTTCAGAACTTGGCAGATTTAGAGAACATTTTCATTTTTCTCAAATTTGTGCAAGATGTTGGTTTAAACTAAAAAAAGAATAATTATATTTTTGCATTTACAGATACAACAAAATAATTAAGAAGTGGAAGACTAATAAAAAAAAAAAATTTGCTTACAAAATGTTTAATCTATTAAAATAAACCTTTACATAATATGTCCAATAGAACTATACAAACAAATGACCACACTCCACAAGGGTCAGCATATAAACACTAATTTATCCACCGATTAAGATGGTCATGGGTACTGAGCCCAGTTTGGTCAGAGGTCTATTTCATATATGAAAGCAAGCAAAATCTTTTTATCATATATGAAAGCAAGCAAAATCTTTTTAATTAAGGGTGACTTGTCTAAATCTGAATTTTTTTGTATACAAGAAGTGACATGAATGACCTTGTATTCAAGTCTGTGAAGTCACATGACATGAAATGGATTTCTGATATCAGCAAATACTCAAAACTTTGCACTTGAGTTTCTTAATTAGATGAAATTTTTAAATGTATTTTTATCCCTCTCTTTATTTTATTACCATTTATCATACATGACGACCATAACCGACCCATTACACTGACTATAAAACTCTCAGCTGGTATTTGCCTCAAAATTACTTCAACTTGAATGACTTATATTAATATACAAAAATTAACACATAAATAAATCTTCTAAGATGATCTTCAATGACAGGTTTGAAATTAAATGGCTAATGTTGAAGATTACTTTTGAATAAATAATTTCATTAATTTGACAACTTGATTAAAATAAGTAATGATAACGCCTAAAACAGAACTTAATTTTTGGCATGGTGTATACCTGGAGAGAATAACATTTGCGAATGATAGAGGAAGGCTCACTAAGGTTGATTTTAAAGATTTTGATCAAACTCTATCCAGTGACTTTGATAACCATCACTTTAATCAAACCTATCATTTTCAATTTCTAGGGACTTCCCTAGGCGGAACTTAGGTTTTGACACAAGTGTAGCTTGTACCTCCAAGAGCACCATCGTGACTGTGTCTTACTGCTAGTTCTAAACCCTAAAACAACCCTAAAGTCCTTTACAGTTCAGTCTGCAATTTGAAAGAAATACATCTTTAACTATTTAACAATGATATTAATCAACTGTACAGGTAAATTACAATCAGAAAGAAGACTGATTATCTTTCACATTTTGTAAATACTGAAAACTTGATAAAGAATTTCATACAAATATCTAGCTTGAAAATGCATAAATTACAGTTAAAATAACACAATCTGTGAGTATAAAGTTGACACAATCTGTGAGTATAAAGATGACACAATTTGTGAGTATAAAGATGACACAATCTGTGATTATACAGATGACACAATCTGTGAGTATAAAGATGACACAATCTGTGAGTATACAGATGACACAATCTGTGAGTATAAAGATGACACAATCTGTGATTATACAGATGACACAATCTGTGAGTATAAAGATGACACAATCTGTGATTATACAGATGACACAATCTGTGAGTATAAAGATGACACAATCTGTGAGTATAAAGATGACACAATCTGTGAGTATAAAGATGACACAATCTGTGATTATACAGATGACACAATCTGTGATTATACAGATGACACAATCTGTGAGTATACAGATGACACAATCTGTGATTATACAGATGACACAACTGTGAGTATAAAGATGACACTAAATTGATTGTATTATACATGATAATCAACTTCATGAAACAATTTGCTTCAGCAAAGACAACTAAACCTACCCATGCAGGAAGACCCCACAACATCATTGTCATATTGTAGTTAATTCCAATGCATTTTGGTATCACAAATGGATAAACATGGGTAGTCAGGGGTGGTGTTCTGTAATTAGGGCTGGTGTTCTGTAATTAGGGCTGGTGTGCGAAGAGGGAAAGAAGAGTGCCCAATACAGTATGTCCACTAAATTACACTCATATGTTCTGCCCAAATGAAGACTTGACTAAATAAATCAAACTAATTCTCTAAATTTCACAAAAATAGTGTAGTTTTGGCTACAAAACGTGTTGTGCCCCTGTCATTTCATTTCCAGGCTGATGATAGTGATTGCAGGATGTATGTAACTTACATGTCAGACAATCAGTGGAGGGTGATGAAACAGAAACAAATTGCAAAGAAGCATTTAACTGATATCCAGGGGCATATATAATAATAGCTAGCTAAATCCATCCGAGCCATTAGGCTCATTGAGCCGGTGCTTATCTCTGGTTTCCATGGCGCAAGCAGATGAGAGTACATGACTCCCCCAGGACGGAACGCCAGTCCATCGCAGGTTAACTTCTCAGCAGTGCCAGTACTCATTTTACAGCTGACGGGACTGATGCGAGTAAAGTGTCTTGCTCAAGGCCACAATGCAACGCTCACGACGGAAATCAAACTCGGTACCTTTGAATACAAGCTTCATTCCTTAACCACTAAGCCACTACACCTCTATATAATAGTAATAAGACTTGAAAAAATTGAAATTTCAATGTTTTATGAGACCCTAAGAGGATGTCAAAATTCAAGTTAAATTCTTGAGCTTCAATATGTGTTCATTTGGGCTGGTGCTCATCCATTTTCTTTGGTGCAAAGCAGACCAGAGTACTGGACTCCCCTTTGGCAGGACACTAGTGAACCACAGGCTAACTCCCCAGCAAGCTGGTACTTATTTAACAGCAGAGTTGGCTTGATCCTAAATTAAGTGTCTTTCTCAAGAACACAACATAGCAGTCAGAATGGGAATCAAACCCTAGTACCTACGGGGTACGAGTCAGCTTCCACCCTATGACATGGGGTCCCGGGAATCAAACCCTGGTACCTACAGCGTATGAGTCAGCTTCCACCTTATGGCATGGGGTCCCTGTAATTGCACATATTAGCTGACATACCTTGGCTGCACCCATTTTTAAGCAATTCACCCATTTTTAAGCAATTACAAGACGAGTAAATGGAACGGAAATTACAAAATCATTCAAGATTTCATTTCTGAAGACCTTTTAATATCACACTCTAAAGTTGCCTACAAAATCATCTTATACTATGCATAAATACTTGTAATTAATTGTATTTAAAATCTATCACCGTAAATCTGAGGTGTTACCTCATTAAGTCCTATGTGAACTGAACTTTCAATAACCTTCAAAGGTGATAAATTACACTTAAGATAATATCACCCTGCTAACACCACGTCCCCCCATTAATGTATAAGATTTTAATTAAAACCAATCCACCTTCCAAAGTAAACTACTACATTCCATCATTTCCCAAATGATTTTGCATGCTGGGCAGTGATACTGTGCATTTGGTATTATTTCCTATATAATGATTTTTTTTTTAAGGCACTTAAACACATTTATAATTAATTTTTCCACAAACCCCATAAACAAAAGGCTGCCAAAAATTGTCAATTTATAGAAAAATCCAAATCCCTTGACCTATGATATTAGGTAAGAATGAAACCTGATCAATACTTTGGCAAAATTGTGTTCAATACTGGCACCATGAGAATTGATATCTACATTTAAAATAAAGTTATAACCCATATCAAAAAAACTTTTGCAAAATGCAGCTGCAAAATGCAGACTTCAAACTGTAATATTTTGCTAAAGATTTTCTTGGGGAAATACTACTGTGTTTCCCTCAAACACTAGCTAAAGGCACTGTCTACTAAAAAGCTTTATCCATATCTAACAATACAATTAAAAGAAATTAGTTGGAGTCTTCCATAAAGTATGTATGCACTGAAGGGTGAAATGGGAGGGGGGTCTATGTCAAAGCGCACTGGTTGCATTCATACAGGGCAGAGGGGTCAACAAATGCGGGTGCTTGATGCGTACATACTTTATGGTTGGCTCCTTAGGTCAATAAATCACATAAATGGTTAGTATCAACAACGAAGTATCAAAAACGGTTATCAATTTACATTACTGTAATTATGACATCAGTAGTCTTAAAAATAAACCCTCAATCCACTTTTGACTTGCATGACCTCTCTGGTTGATTATTGCCATGGTAACCAGGTCTGTTCACACAGATGAGAGGGACTGGACCCTCTTGCCGTTGCAATCCCTGCAGAGGATGTGATCGTCCAATGGGTAGCAGCCGTGTCCATCGGCCTCGGAGGAGAGCTGAGCTCCACAGTCCTACATGAACAAAAACAAGCAACTTTAACAAATATTCTCCAGGATTATAACTTTCGCCAAAGGAGCAAGGGAATATGTGCACTGACTTCATCAACGCATAACGCAGGAAAAAAAAAAAAAAAAACCACCTAATCACCACTTAAGAGTATCAAAATATATGCTTTTAGCTTTCTTGCATGGGTAAAAAGCAACATTCCCACAAAATGGAACATTTTTAACATGAAAGTCATTAACTTGTGGTTTGTATGCATTTGTAAAAATATTAAATTTGTTATTGCTATTTGTATGTTATTTTTGAAAGTGTCTGGCTACCTTCCTTACTGTTGTAATACATGCACAGTGGACATATAAAACCTATTCCAGATCCATGTTCTACCTAGTTCAAGCATATACAACGTCACTTGCACATACTATATTCTAAAGGTAAAGACCCATAAGTGAGGGTGTGGTTTTTGTCAATTTTGTTCAATATTCAGTGACCTGCTTTGCCCCCAAAGTGATAAAATGCTACACTTTATGAATCTCAGATTAAGCTTGGTATAAATAATAATGTAAAAGATGTTTTGTAGCTCTCCACGGGGTCAAAAAGCTTTACTAAATACTCTCTGGAGAATTTTGTCATCACTTTTCGGTCTAGTGCCCCTTAAAGGATAATGCTGTAGGTTTATATGGTCAAGCATTGAATTAATTTTCCATAAAAGGCAATAACTGTTTAAAAATGCATGTAAAGTCACTTTTCTGGAGACGACATGTAACACCAATCATTTTCAAGCAAATTTTTGTCATCTTTTGTGACAACTCATGACTTTTCCAGAACAGCATAAGACGTCAATGTAAGTCTTTAAGCGCTTTTCTTTTCCCTCAAATTACCCACCTCACACTTGTAGCAGAGGACATGGAAACTCCTGTCCAGGGCAACGATGCGCACTGTCTCCTCCTCACCTTGGGCAGGCATAATGGGCTGCAAACATACACTGCAGCGAGGAGCAAATTTTCTGATGAGAAAAATGCAAAATATTTGATACAGATTCTGCTATTGCTTTAGCTTTTTGCAAAGAGATGAGTGGAATGGTTTGCCTGAGTGGGTGGTTAGATCAAATTCTCTTCACAATTTCCAAGTCAATGTTAAGTTCTTTACTAACTCCAGGCATCTTTGATGTCTTCTGTAGTTTTTTTTAGTAGTGATGGTGGTGGTGTTAGTTTGGGCTTTTTTATGGGGTGACTAACCCTTCTTCGCCCGTCATCTTGCTATATTATGTTATCAAAAATATCATAAAGAACATCAGAAATATTTCAAAATAAATTAACATTTCAATTATTCCAAAAAATATATCAGTTAAAATAGAAGTAAACCCAGAGGATTTGGTAAGAAACTAATCACCCATCATTATATTAGGCTGAAAATAAACTCAAATTAAAGAAACTAGGACAAGTTTTTGCTAGATATAGGCTTAAAAATATCTACAAGCCCACAAGTCAAAGATTCCATGTATTATGTTTTGGTCAGGTACTACAGTAGCTAAGTTTTAACCTTTTGAAAAAACTGAAAAGTTTGAATGTGTTAGTCAATGACACAAGCATATCCTTTGTGTTGGGACAAAATCAGTCAGGGGCTATGAGATTATTTAATCCCGGTGGACATTTAAAAAATTGGCCATTTTTGAGCCTTACAATAAATGATGTTGAAGCACAAAAAGCATATGACAACAAATTAATAAGAAAATTGAAAATGTAAAATATGAGTGAACAGAAAGGATGGCATTAAACATGGCTGACATATAGTCATATGAAATATCAATTGTGTAAGATAAGGTAAGGGAGCTTAGTGTTTTCAGCATATTATCTAACATCCCATATTCTAAGACAAAAATATTTCCTGGGGGAGGGGACAAGTCCCCATCACTTTTCGGCGTAATATTTCAAAAATACATGAGGTGGGGAAAAACACTGTGAAGGAAATGTAATTCCCGATGTCCCTGTACTTTGTGAAGGAGAATTACAGCCCTGCCCCCATCATGGCATTATCAGTTCATGCATATGCAAAAGGTGATTAAGGTTCTTACCTCTCTCTTTATGCATTAACTCTTTATCCACACACCCACACACACACTCCTAAAATAAAATTTTCTACTCACTTGTGAAAATCTTCAATGCAGTGAATTTGATTTGTTGCGTCAACAGTGAAAGGAACCCCATCAAGGCTCTTGCCACACACCACACATGTGAAGCAGGCAGGGTGATAGGGCTTGCCAGTGGCTCGTAAGATCTGAAATACAAAAACACATACAGATTAATAATACATACTTGCTAAACTTAGTAATACATACTTATATTTCAATATGATATGTTCTTTACAGTTAATGGCTAACTAAAATCAACATAAAATTGTTTTTCAGTCGGGCACACAGAAGTACTTGAGTAAAATGATAATCATGAACTAATAACTTCATGTCGTAGTTGAATATTTTCATTCAGAGACATATTGTAATGACAAAAAATAAACCAGAAAGCATTTCTATGTATCTCTATAAGCAATGTCCAAGTCCCTTGAAATAAGGTCTAGGTTTGTATATCTCATACATTTTGAATGGACTGACTAGGCAGATCATCTGGAGAAATTGATAACTCTCCTTGAAAATAAGTCTAATGGGGAAACACTAAATTGTTTAAGGTGTGATCACGGTATAAGAACATTCAGTTTTAATCTTTTGATTGGTTCAAAATTCAACCAATTGCTACCAGTGCCTTCTTTTAATCATATTTCATACTATATCAATCAACCATTTAATTCAAGCGGTCCTGTGGCCCAGTGGATAAATCCATAACCTTTGGCCAAATTGCTTTTGTTCTAAACATAATGCGTTCAAATCTTGTTTTTTCTACATCTTTTTCTCTCATTTGAATTAAACCATATGGCTATTAACTTGAGTTAATTCCAGTTAATAGCTCCATGACTTAACTAACAACAAATTTGTATAGCTCTGTTAAGCTCGTCCGCGCCATGCTACCATACATACATACCACACGTTATTTCTAAACGATTAAATACGCAGGCCCTACTTGATTTTTGATGACGTGTGTAGGTACTGCTCCTGTACTTACGTTATTGCGATTTGTTTTGACATGAGACAGCCTCTTTCATCTATCAAATGTTCGCACCACATGTTTACATACCCTAGGCTTTCCCTGTATACTCACCCTATCAGTGATTGGCTTAGAGCAAGTAGAACACTTCTCTAGTGAGTTGATATAACACTTTTCACAGAATGCACCTCCTTCCAGAGCATAAAATGGCTGTCCCCTCAACTTCTGATTACAGGTTTGGCAGGTGAAGCAATCAATATGATATACTTTATCCATGGCAGTGCACCCACTGTTCTCACCTACCACCTTGATGCCGCATTTTGCACACATTCCTTGACAAGAGAAGGGAATGATTAGAATATCAGGTCTATGGAAAACTTTCACAGTTTTTGCTGTATGAGCTTTTAAATATTTAAGTATGAGATTAGTGGTTATCTTCCAAAACTTTAATTGTTTTTATTAAAAAATATTATTTTTTACTTTATGAAAGTATTTACTTCAAAATTTCACAAGATGGTCAGTCAGTTACTTCATCAGAATTTGCTTTACTTCTTTGTTGACATACCCAATGGTTATAAGACATCAAATCTCATTTAAAAAAAACAAAAAAAAAACACCTTAGATCTTTTGAGGTATGTGATGCTGAAATTTCACTTCTTGTCTGATATCAGTGATTTCCTTACAAATCTGATGTAAGTTTTAAACTTCCACATTTTATCTTTTTAAATCTAGTCAATGATTTTTTTTTTTCTCTCCATTTTATTCAATTGTTTTCTTTTATGAATCTAAAGACAAATATGCATTACAACCTAATAATCCTTTAACGAATACTATATCAGCTTTTTGCTGTATGGTGAGTGATTTAAAATATTCCCAGGTATCACCACGTAATCATAGTACTACAGAAGCAGAGAAAAGTGTATTCCTCCCACAACAAAATAAAAAAAAATCTTCATCGGCATTCTCCTCGAATCCAAACAAAATTCCTTTTTGAACAAACAAGGAGCCATAAAATATCAAGCGTACCCATAAATTTAGTTTCTACATCCATGATGGTAATTCCTTAACATTCAGACCACATTACTGGAAATCACTCAATAGACAAAGCCTAAGGCTCAACAGCTACAATGCTTTATTTTATTCTGCGAATATCACCTACGTGTGGCAAACTCTATGTCAAATAATGTCGCTATCGCGTGGACTTGATATTAAGGTATTGATGATTTTTCCACACCTTGGAAGCTGCAAGACATATGTGGTCTTGGTGTTAATGAACATTTTGGTCTTCAAATATCAGGGATACTGTGATGAATTCCATATCAGGAGTTTTATCTGTATTGACAGACCTACAATTTAAATCATAACCCTGTTACTAACACTCACTGTATGTTGACTGTGATTGTGGTATAAAGCTACATACAATATAGCACCTCTTGAGATGTCCCCCATTGTAGGAACCATGCACTGCTGCCAACCTTACAGATTCTAATGACAATGCACAGTAATGTGTTCAGCAACGGCTGAACCAAATGTAGTTGTTATGTGGACTTGATTAAGAAAAACTGTATGTTTGAGCACAATTATTGGTGCATCATCTTTATAGGGCCTTCATGTGGATACATTGTCTTGTATGATTCTATTTCTATAATATTCTTGAAATATGGATATGTGGAATTTATATGGTTTTCTAGTTTATATAAATTTTCTACTTTAAAGAACTATCTAAATGCGCTCTACAACTAACAGACTAGTTCTCTGGCATCTATGGGCACACATGAACTTGGTACTTGAAAGAGAAAGTGAATAAACACTGTGTTTTCACGCTTCTCTTCTCTAATAGTGTTCAGAGAACCAGGCAGGGGTGACGTTGGGACCAACAGCTTAACGTCCGTAGGATGGTGTGCGCCATTCAACCATTGTCACTTTTCTCAACAGTAGGAGCTGCAGATAAAATGCTTCCGCTTTGATGTTCGGCATATCTGTCTGCATAGCTCAAATATCGAGTTGAACCTGACCAAGGCTTGAACCTGGTACCTCCAGCATCTCAGCCATGCGCTCTGCCAACTGAGCTACCTATTCTCCTAATATAATTCTCCTATTAAATTTCAAGTACTATCTATAACAGAACTAGAGTAATCTAGATACTATATGGCTTTTATAAATACTTTGACAAAGTTTTTTCAGCTTTTGTTGCACCAGATTGACATGATGACAGGTTGGTTTTCAGTACTTTTGAAACTAACTTTTGCTAACATACACAGATCTGTTCATAAAGAAATCGTTTATCACATAGAAAAGCTTATGACACATTTATCAAGTCATGATGCTTATATTAATCTAAACTGAAGGCCATCTCTGCCATTATGTTGTCAACTGATGTTGTAATTAAAACTCTCTGTATTGTTGCAAGCACTGCAGGCATCTGAACATGATTATATGATGAATTGTGGCAATTCTTTGAATGCTTACATTCACAACCAGAACCAAAAGGTTTTGTGGTTCCGATGCTTCTTTTTCATAAGCTGATTGATTTGGAAAATTTGTATTTACTGTCATGTCAGCGCATAACATAAAATATTTGTTCCAGGATATTTATTCATGGGCCACACCCACCATGCAGATCAATAAAAATGTTAACAACATTAGCAATTTGCACAATAATTAAGAACATTATCATAGCAAGTATGATGTAAAAAAGGTTGCTCATTTATCCTATTTCAAGACTTTGCCAGTAAGCCCCGTCTACTTATCTATATTCATAATTACTACCACAACAGTAGAACATATGTACAGACCATGATCCATCTGTGTACCTGATATAGTCTAAATCTAATGTATCGTTTATGGGGTACCATATGGTGTTTACATCAGTTAGCACTTTCACATTAAGCCACACCCACCATGCATATTAATGACATCTGCTGATAACATAAGCATGTACACAATAACCAACAAAATTATCATGCCCAATATGACGCAAAACGGACATACAATTGCTCATTTATATCACTTTTTCAAAATTTTTACTTCAAGCCCTGCCCACTTACTGATGTGCATGATATCACTACCAAAAACAATAGAGCGTATCTGGCTATCTGTGTACAGAATATGACATGAATCCAGTTTAAGGTTCTTGAGATACCGTGTTTAGAAGCTATTTTCAGCAAAATCATATTAAGCCCCGCCCACTATGCATATCAATGAAACTCAACGTTTCTACATCACGAACACGTATACCAGCTAACATCATAATTACAACAAATATAAAATAAAGCAGACATGCGAGTGTTAAAATATGAACATTTAAAGATTTTTAAATTAAACCCCGCCTAATCATTAATATGCATGACATTATCATCCAAAACAATAGGGCACATTTACAGGCCATGGGCTATCTGTGTTACTACATATGACAACCATCCAGTGTATCGTTCTTGAGATATCGTGTTTATGAGCTGGCCGTCACAAACATACAAACACACACACACATATACACACACGTCATCATGACCGCATAGGTTCCTGATGCTATTGCATCTGAACCAAAAAACAGTAACTCCACCTCATACTATATCTACAAGACGTACTGGCAATAACAATTCATCACCACTGGAAACAACACTAACTCAATGCAATTACGTACTGTAGATCAACCATCTTTATTAAAGCATTACACACACCTTGCGACACAAATCACTAAGCACACATCAACAATACTAAGAGCGACAATTTCTGCACATTAACTTCTCCAACTACTGCATCAGCTAATAAATACAAATTCCACTATAAATTCACAATAAAAAGTCAGCCTTATATTCCAAAATCTTGCCAATAATTCTAGCAATTAGCACACTTATACTGAAATGATACAATTGCAAACAATGTGTCTTTCATGTATCTTCTTGCAATTTGTATGTAACATACCAACGACTTTTTTCTTGTGAAAACTTCAATCCGTGTCATAAAATAAGGTCTTTTTATTTCCTTTTGTTGATTTAATTTCTCATACATCAATAAATTACTCTCAACGTAACCAATGCTTGCACCAATAATAGTACAGGCAAGGGTATCTTTGCTGGCTGCCACGTTGTTCTATTATCAGCATTCTGAGCATGCACTGACATAACTATATTCGCTATATACGAACTCAAGTTTTCTAATTATAATTATAAAATACTTACCAAAAAATTCCCCCTCCTCTCCCCCTGACATCATGTTCTGCACCAAGAGGTTGGTGAGAGCGTCCACGTCGGCTTCCGTGCCTGCCTTAGCTGGGCTTGTGATTGGCTGGTCACTTGGCTTGGGGACATTGTAGCTTGCAGGGGCAGGACGTGAAGCCTGCAAGGACAAAAATGTGAATAATGATAATGGACAGTGCCACCTGATGCAATGATAGAATGTGTAAGAATTGCTGGAAAATGATTTAAAAGCACAATATTCATCCATTTTAGACTAACCAATTAATAGCTTCATGAATTTACAGGGAATATCATTCAAAGGAACAATACAATGTGTGATGTTTCCCATGGTATAGGTCTTTGTTTCATACTGTAAACCTACTATTCCTCAACAAAGTCATGTTCATAGCAAAGTTTTCCCCAAACATTTGTTTTAATCAGGTTATATTACCATTTCATGAATTAGTAGGGTCCAATCAGTCAATGAGACAAATTATGCAAGTTCCTAAAATTGTAAATGGAATATGCCAAGTTTGCTTCATAGTGTAAATTCACCATTGCTTAATACTGCAAGAAGTTTGAATGATCACAGCTGACTGATATAAGTTTAAAGTTGGTTCCTTTTCAAATGTAAAGGATTAGTGCAGTGGTCAAGTATTTCCATCTTGTATGAATGGGGACATCAAACGAAACAAAATGGTGAAAAAGCGTTCAAAAAACCTATTCCGCTAAGGAGATATTCAAGTTTAAAGCTCGGTCTTATCTGTGTAAAAATGAGTGGTGCAGTAGGTCTACCATGGAAAGTTGGCATCTTCATCCTCACATTCTTAACAATTGTTAATGTGTTAAAAAAAGTTTCTTAATTTATTCAAATTATTTTCCATTAAACTTCCTTCAGATGGTATATTACAAATACCCTTCCTAGATTCTGTTTTACTACTTTTTTGACATATCCCATTGTTTTTCAGCCACAAAATCGCAGGACAAAATATGATATAATACATAAAGACATTGAGAAATCTGAGGCTGTGATATCACAACTGATTTCAGTCATTTCTACACAAATGATACCAAACTTTAAACTTAGATATCTCCTTAACGGAATAAGATTAATGAATGCTTATTTCATTGTTTTGTTTCTATTTAATCAAGTCCTCTCTCATAGACTTGCTAGTTATTTGGCACACAACATACTTACATGTACATGCTGGGTACAATTTGCAATAGGCTAGCAGCTCTCACCTCACTCAAAACCACTGGAAATTTTTAACTTGGCTACCTTTGGCCCTAAGACCCTCTTCCCTCCAATAAATTTTCAGCGTGTATAATGATGACCTCAAGTCTGGAAAGTTTTTAGTTTGTTTTTAATGTGTTTTAACACCGTTTAACGTACTTTAAAAGAGAAATAAGTGTTTTTGGACTCCTTTGGGAAGATTTACCTTTTGCATATGTTTTCATGTGTGCTTCTGTGAGTCAGCAGAATCTTAACTTTTTATGGTGATTTTCTTAGGATAGGCCCGTAATGCTAACGTTAGTTTTAGGCCTAACGTTAGTCCTGCATAACTGACTTAATGTAGTGTGTCAGTGGGTTGTGAAAATTGTTTTCCACGCCTAGCTTAGCTCAACCGACAAGCGTAGTGCTGTGGATAAGGAAGATTTGTGTTCTCACATGTCGGGCTAAGCTCAACTGACTAGCAACAGCTGTGGTAAAAGAAAGTATGTTTGACCTCTGGTATTTAGCTCAACTGACTACCCATGGCAGTGAAACTTAAACTTGAAATGAAAAGTTGAATTAAAACTGTTGAACTTAGAATTGAAGTAGAGTGTCCTCTGTCTGCTTAGCTCAACTGACAAGCCATAGCAGTAGAATTTGAAATGAAATAATTGATTAGAACTTAGGTTTGAAAGTGAAACTTTTGGTGCCCTCTGTCGGCTCAACTCAACTGACTAGCAACAACAGTGGGAAAGGAAATGTTGTTGTGTCCTGCCTTCTGGTCTTCACCCAACTGACTGGCAGTGGAAATTAAAGTTGAACTTGAAGTGATACAACAGGATGTGGCAAAATGTTTTTGATATATTGGCTTAGCCTACCTATGTTAGTAATACTGTACTAACAGCATGTAGTAGAATCCTATCCTATGCTACGTTCTGTTTTTTTTTGGTTCAATTGAAACTATTATTATTGCTTGCTCTGCTGCTTTCTGGGCTTGTCAGTACAAGTTTCTACACTGTTGCAAGGTGTAGTAGGCCTAGTTGAATTTAAATAAAGTCAGTTTTCAAGTGAGATTGTGTATGGAACAGTCTTGCAGATCTGTTTCAGGGTAACAGGATAAAGTTCAGTTCCCTTAAATTATATACTTGTATGAGTAAAGTTGGCATTTTCTCCCAGATCAGGCCTACCACCAGTCATGCTTGATTTGTATTTAATATGGAATTAATTATGGTTATGTAACAACCTTGGATAAGGTCAGGTTGCCCTATTGATTGTTAGGTTTTAACCTTTGACAGTGATTAACTGATATTCCCAGCTTCAGCATGATCAGATGAACTAAGGTCTTTACTATACTATAATAAAGTCATGGTGTAGCTGCTAAGTAGTGCCTAGTGAGTAGTACCTAGTGAGGGACATGTCTCACAAAGTATCAGGAACTCATACCTGATATGAGTAGTTTATTATCACGGACTGTGATCGACCAAAGGACAGATTAAGAGGCAACCCTGTTTTAGATTGCTTTATGCCCTTTCTCTGGGGTGGGGGCTAACCTACCCAGCTTAACATAGTGTTTTATATTTTGTTTTTGATAAGCATTGCTTACTGTTTTACATTCGTTAAATGTCAACATTTTTAACAACGTTGGCCATTTCTGTTTTTTCTGGTACTCAATTTTCTAAGGAAAAACACCCTGTTTTGAGGTTTCTGTAAGGGGATTTCTATGACAGGGCAGGGACAGGACCCGTGCTTACCTACTGTAGTCCACCCTTACCACTCCTAATGTGGTACTGGAGTTTCATGGAGGTACATTAGTTGGTTCCTCCTGTGGACCAGAGAGACTTTCAGGAGATTATATTCAAATACATTGATTTTGGCCAAGATTAGGTGCTTCGCTAAAGTGTATGGAAACTTATTTTGGTTAATTTCACACCAGTCAAGAGCTTTCATTAGCACAGCTCTGGCCCCTACTGTAGGGTACAGCCCTACACTGTTTTTATCTATATGTTTCAAAGTTACTGAAAGTTAGTCCAGATTCTAATAGTGAAATATATTTCTTTCTGACTCCTGTTGAAGGTACTAGGTAGTGAATAGATCAAGTTTTAAACAATGATCAGAGCAATAAGAATCATTTTAGATACAGTGCCTTTGCAAGAGGCACCGCTCTTGTTTTGTTTTTACAATACAATACAATTTATTACAGTGCTCTAGGCCATCTGGCCTTTGTCACAACCTAAACGATAAATTAAATGGTACATGATTGAGGTTCTTACAACAAACAATAATCAAAGAAAAAGAAACAAACGTCTTGCTTCCATTGCGTGTAGAATAAAGTGTGATAACTGCAAAAATAACAATGTAGAACTAGCTGATAATAAAATATGACATTTTGATCTAGTTGTGGGTTGAAAAAATATTTTGGAATAAAATAACAATGAATTTCAGAAAAGGAATGGACAAATTAAGAGAAAATGATATTCATCTCCAACTTCTTTTAAATTGCAAACCTGACAAAACTTCTGTTCATAAGTTATATCACAATAACGGCCTTCGTTGACTTCAATTTCAAGCACATCTGATTTTGGAGACCAACTTTAATTTAAGTTCAATTTTTTTAAAGTGTTATACTTAAAATAGGATTGCCACTGTACTGGTACTTGGAACCAAATAATTCTATGAGCTTCTATGTTAGGTCAGGTTGCTGAACCTAAGAACATTGTAAGGTAAGGAAATGACTGAATGACTGTAGCTTGTTCTGTTATTTAAACAGTAACTTCTCCTTAATGTTCAGCACCATATTGCCACACCCCTCTATCTGACACATGGTTGTTTGGCCAGGGAGGAGAATTGTTTATCAATCCTGTAAGTTTACAAAAGGGATTTTCTTGGTGTGCTAAATTATGTTTCCTTTTCTTCAGTATGTAAGTTGAACCTTGTGTTATTGACCAGTTGTAGAATCTGTAGTAAGATACCCTAAACAGGCTGTGATTATTGGTATGATACCTTGTTGATCAACCTGGTGTTTGAATTTACACCATGATGATTAGATGCAGTTAGTATTTTGACTAGTTACTGTCACTGTAAATAAATGTAACCCTTGTGGTTGAATTGGCCAGGTTGTTTGTTATTGTGTCAAATTTACATTGGTAAGCTTGATGAGGAGATTTAAATCAAGGTGTTTGCTTCTACAGTAGGTTTACATGCATGTACACAGTAGAAGGCAGGCTAGATTTAGGCAGGCTCCCTGTTAGCACACCTCCCTTTGGTAAGTTTTGGAACATGTTTTTGGGACTTAGTAGGTTGAGACTGGTACACAAATGTCAATACAAGCCAGTATGGTACTGATAAGATATTCTATTTATTTTTGTTCTCACCCCCGTTTTAATTAGGAGGTGCATATTTGAGAATTAAGTCTTTATCCCAGACTTGACAACTGTTTGAATAGAACAAACATTAAGTATATATTCTGTTTGGCAGTCACCAAAACTTTAGTAGCAAGTTAGTAGCAGAACTATGATGGAGTGCCCTTATTGTCGTAAAGGTTCAGATGTCGTACATCTTCTTTCTGGTTAAATAGAAGTTACTCTACATAATAATACTATAGGTGATTTGTTCACAGTGTCTGTTTTACCAAAAGCCCTTAGGATTGGCATGGGTTACGTGTACAATGAAATCTTGGAAATAAAGTGCTTCTGTATTGAGCTGGAGTTTCATCACAGCCCACAGCTAGCACATGCCTCAAAGATATGTCTAGTTTAAATAAGAGATATATAGATATCTATGATGCTAAAAGCTTACAAGTAGAATGGCAATTTCCACTCTTTTCAACTAGAGGTATTGAATGAGATGGGTTTTCCAAAGTAACATAAAAAAAAAAAATTGTCATAAAGAGTTCTATTTGGTATAGTCTTCTGACTTCATACAAGTTGGTTGATAACATTATGACCTTGCAGTTAAGGATTAATGTTAGTTACAGTATGTGACCTGCAACACTTATCTTCGTATCAGTTAACTATGGAATGAACCGAGAGTTGTCTTGAGCTCTTCTTAGGTACATTAAGTAGACTGAGGAGGTCTATTTAGAGCCGGTTTTTAAAAAATAACCTGGTTAGAGTTGCTTCTAATGTAGGCCCTCAGTTGTTATCACAGAGATTTACATCAAGTTGGGTCATTCGAGAGTAATCTTATTGGTAGTGACCCCTTGGGTGGTCCTACAAGCAAGGAATAGTTACATCATTTGTAGGTACAAGATTATGGACTATTTCCCTTTCATCCTTGTCTGTTTTGGCTGCAGATAAGATTTGAAGTGGCAGGGTCTGAATGAGACCTGAACTTTGAAGTCGTTGGTTGCCAGAAGAATGCTATTGAAAGAGAGGGCTATCCTGCCCTGTCATTATTTTAGATCCATGTTGTAGTGGATTAAGGACCTTGTAATGTCATTTCCTCTCGTTTGGTTCATGTATCCTATAACTGATTAGAAAAGTGGTAATTATAACAATCCTCAATCAGTTTTTGGCATTTCTTGAGCAGTAGTTTGTGGAGCATGTTTACTTACGCGTTTCATGTAGGCTGATCCATTTGGTTTATTTCCTCCCTTCTATTACCAGGAAGATATTTCAAAGAATGGATTAAGTATGTATTAATAGCATGTTCAAGAATATTATTTAATCTTTTCAATGATTAAAGTTAAACCTTAACTGTTAGTGCCACGATTTTAGGGCTATCCTGGCATTTTGTTTGTCAGTGTTGAGTATGTTTGCTCTATCTGTTGATTTGCCCTTTAATACAAGACTTCCTTGTATGACAGTTGAACTGTTGATTGCTTACTTCATTATTTGCAATGGGCTTAAGCAATAGAGAGCAGTTCTTCCTATCTAGGC
The DNA here is from genome assembly GCA_020152595.1 of Chiridota heheva. Lineage (NCBI taxonomy): Eukaryota > Metazoa > Echinodermata > Holothuroidea > Apodida > Chiridotidae > Chiridota > Chiridota heheva. Next base: position 327,995 of record JAIGNY010004016.1, on the reverse strand, counting down.
TCCTACAGGCTGAGGTTGCAGTAGTTCTTTTAGAGTGTGCTCCCCACCTGCAGGTAAGCTATGAATTCAAAGCCTATTGGAAATTGTATCCACCAAATAAATTGTGTGCCGGAGAATCGTATTCCCTACCAACATACTCTTCTCCTAGCACTGAACTCCCGCCCACCTCCCCACTGGAACTTACTTTTCCACGGTAGTGTTTTTTATTTCGCCTCAATTTACTGGAGGGAAGAGGGTCTAAGGGTTAAAGGGCACAGAGTTAGAATTTTTCCAGCAGTTTTGAATGAGGTCGAGAGCTGTAGCCTATTGTAAATTGTACCCAGGAGGTAAGTATGTTAGTGTTAGGAGAAGAGTATATCGGTAGGGAAATAGGAATCCCATAGCTTATCCTTTAAGTTCATGTTGTGTTGTTTGGTAGCACATCAGCATGTCAGGCCAATGGTACCAGGGAGGTTCTGATTCAAATCTAACAAAACTGAGGGTGAAAATGGAATAGGAGAGAGTGTAAAGAATTTGGGTAAAATGGTGTCAAATATCAATTTTCATTTTTTTATAACAGATTCCTTTCACTTCATGCAGTTGCTGTATTATCCAAACACAGTGCCCAATGCAATTTTATGTTAAATCAAAACGACATTCTATGAGAGGCAAGATACATCAGTGGTAGCAAATGAAGTGGTGTATTACTGGGATGGCTGTGCCCCCTTTTAATTTTGCCTTTCAATAATTTTGGAAAATTGAGGGATGTTGGTCATGATTTAACAACTGACTTGTGAATGAAATCTTTGCCAATGGCAGTGAAATGAAATTTGGTATATGATAGATAGACACATGCCAGTTACTTTTAACTATGTTCTCTTAATACTCTGACAGCATAAACCACAGTGGTTACATATAACCGATAACAGGGAAATAGCTCCCTGCTGGTGTGGAGTCCCTTTTTCCACCTCATTCTGAAATTGAATTTTCTAAATAAAACACTTTTAAACCAAGTCAGAAACATGTTTTGAAAGAAATTGCAAATAATCATTTTAGAACCTCTGCAGTGAATTTGAGCTTCCGTTGATGTAATTATAGGACCACATTTTCCATAAATTTTGTCTTTCACTTCCTGAAGTTTCTCACTGTTCTCCGACATGAAAAAAAAAAAATAGCAGTTTCTTGTTGCCACTAAGGGGGAAGTAGCCCTCTAATGGCTTGGGATTTTTGTCCCTCACTTTAAAATTTAATTTCCTAAAACCCAAACACATCTCAATCCATGCAAATAACATTTTTGAAACAAACTGATAATTGTCATCTTAGAGCCTCTGCTATTAATTTGAATTTCCGCTGATGTAATTGTAGAACAACATTACTTCCGTGGATTTGGTCTTACTGTGCGGAATCACTTCCTACAGACCTTTCATTACAGCCCACAGCACCACTCACATGACAGAGCCTGCAGTGTTTCATTTCAAAATATTTGAAGGCATAAGCCCAACAATAGTTTTGAAAACATTGTTTACATTTTATCATTTTTTATGGTAAGCAGGCAGAAAATGTGTTTGTATTACAATGTGAAATTGGAAACATTTGCTTTTCTTTTTGAAATTTTTCCACGAATTTTAAGTACTGTAAACTATACAGTAAAATAACTTGTGAGCTAGTTGATTATATTTTAAGAGTTATATCAGTTTACTTTCACTGTTCTCATTCCGGGATATTAAAACCCATATTGACTGAGAAACAAAGCCAACTTCTCTATGATTTCCATACATAAATTAATTTTTACACTGATTTATGTAACATTATTAATTATTTGGACCACACAGACTCTTGGGCACCATGTACAGTATTTATACACACAGGTGATCAGGAGTTCATGTCAAATGGCTTACAAGATATGGGTACCTGGGCAGCAGGCTTACAAGCCTACATTCAAGTTGTTCTCATATGAAAGTTAGATAGTAAAGCAATTTTCATTCATGTCTTTAAAAAGATTACAGGCACACAACTCCCAAGATGTTTCCATGCATTGCATTAAGTTTTAGACCATAAACGTTTCAAAACGTTTTCAGTTAGAGAGATGGTTGCACAAAATGTAGAAGTGCTCACTCAGTGTATGCTTATAAAAAAAAAAAAAAAACGCTTATGACTAACAACAAAATATCACCTTTAATATTACAGTACCGCATCGGTAGTGTACGACCTTTAATCATATAATATGTCACAATTTTTGCTTACAGCTATAACATAAATATATATATATATATATATATATTAGAAATGGGTACCTGTGGTGCTGGTGCCACCTGTGGTGCTGGTGCCATCTGTGGTGCTGGTGCCATCTGTGGCGCTGGCGCCATCTGTTGTTGCGGTTGCTGTCTCATATAACTTGGCTGGATGGCAGGATGTGGTTCATTATACGTCTGCATGGTAGGTGGTGGTGGTGGGGGCAGAGGGGCATCAGCATACAAGGGTGCAGAAAGATCTGGGGGTGGAGGGGGTAGTGGGTCACTGTATCCCCCATAGCTGTCAAGTGGAGGAGGTGGAGGTGGCAGGTCTTCTGGGGTTGAGTAATATCCTGGGAAAAAAGATCATAAAGTTTGTTAGAATTGATGAAGAGTGTATGTCACATTGAAAGTTACATTATGCAAAAATGAATGCAAATTTCTGACATAAAAGGTAAGTTGTGGTTCAAATCATCATATATATTGAAAGTCATTACAAATAAATAGAAAAAGTATTTCGGACAATTTTTTTGTCTGTATAAGAAATCATGTTCTGCACGAAAGATTTAAATGCTCAACTAAATACTGTAGCACTGCTAATTGCTGTCAATTAGTAATGTGCATGGTACCCTCTATGTTGGGTAACATGTGACCCAAAAATCACAAGAAAATGAATTGAACAAAATTCAAAGCAATTGATGCAAAAATACTGTGCATCAAATTTCATTTTATTTTAGTACTTTTGATGAGATTTTTTATTTTTTTATATTTTAAATTTATTCATTTGTTTCTGCATATCTAGATAATAATAACAAATAAAACGTATTTATTGTGAGCAGTATTCATCAACAAAGATGCTCATACCGCAGCGACACAACAATGCAAAACAACATAAACCAATCATTCAACTCCAGCGCAACACTCGCAGAAGAAGGAAATACTTTATAACATACATATTTACACACAAATTTATCAAATAAATTCCACATTGTGGGAGTGAACTATAGATTCAAAATAACAATGCTGAGAATGGAAGGAAGTACAACAAAAAAAACCTCTGACACAGGGTAAAACGCTTCTTAGTCTACATAATACAATAGATTTACTAACCCAGAAAAATTTCATACACTGAAAAATCACAAACTGTAGCATTGAACACTACACTTCTCCCTGCCCTTTTCCCACCCTCATAGCCCTTTTCCCACCCTCATAGCCCTTTTCCCACCCTCATAGCCCTTTTCCCACCCTCATAGCCCTTTTCCCACCCTCATAGCCCTTTCAATTCCACAATTTCTTTTTCAATCATTTAAGATGTGTGTCAGCAGGAATCTGTTATGTCAGCCCATGTTTCAGGAATAATCTTACACCTGGGAACTAATTTAGCACGATAATCTTACACCTGAGAACTAATTTAGCTCCGAATGGTCAAACTCGCTGGCAATTAATAACCAATAAAGTTTGTTGCTCTGTCCAGACCTCAGACAATCAAGAGCAGAAATTCCAGCCCCACAATCACAATAACTATTACACTTACTGTATGCAACCATGCCATAAAACACACCACACCAACTAAGCCAATGTCAGAATATATTTCTTATTACAAACAATCTATCATCAGGCCAGCCAGTAATTATTTTTCTAAATCACAATTTGCAATTAATTCACATTGCTGGGGTCATGGGATGTGTTCATGCATATTCTCACAATGTACGATACAGATAAGGTATATGTGTAATTGGGTCGGTTAGCGGTGACAGCACTTTGATGGAAGCTCACTTTACACGCTTTTAACATCTGCCCATGCCATGCCATTATAGCTGGAGCAATTATGTGCTGGTTTCATATCATATTTAAAGGGAGGGATGAAATAAGAATTACAAGTCTTTATTAATGTGTAGGAGTTTAATTTGCTATTAAGTTCCACAAAGCTCTAAAAGCTAATGAACAAACAGGAGTATAAATAAGCTATGAACACTAGCTCACAAGACTGCCCAAATATTTTGTATAAACTTGATTCTCCCCCACTCATAGAGCTTAACATTTCCAAAATCAATCCCACAAATTATATTTTATTACCTTTCTAATTGAATTTTGTTACCTTGCTAATTAATTACTTCACCTTTCTAATTATTTTTGTTACCCTCCTAACTAGTATTTTACCTTTTCAATTAATTTTCTAATTTCTCTGATTGCAAAAACTAAAGCCAAGAAATTCTTCAAATTTCCAGTGGAAATATGTGTTTTAAATTTCATCTCATTTTCTTTGAAAGAATATCAGAGACAGAAATGGCTGCTGTATGTTTGAGTAATTTTGACTAAAAGTTGGGGAGGGGGCCAAAGATTAAAAGTTGGGGAGAGCCCCCTGGCCCCCTCGGTTTTAACAAATAATGAAGGATTATTTTTTTACTTCATCATGACTTTTTCTATCTGCAAGCCAAACATAATAAAGAGAAAATATAGAAGAAAAAAATCTTGAAAGCTAATATCTTGAGCAAATCGCTTCATAACACCTGATGATAAATTCAATACCCTTTAAAGGGGGTCTCAAGGGACCAATAAATCACAATTTCTCTTTCAGATGCTTCAAAGACCTAAGAAAGCAAAACTGAAAAGTCTCAAAGGTGCTGTAAACTATCAAGTGAAAGCATAGACTGGCTACAGTCTTAAATTGTGCATGAAATGAACAACCATGGCAATTAGTCATGCTAAGAAACACTGCAGATCAGAAGGTGGCATATATGAATACCAGGCTTGTAGTCATTGTATAGGAAAACTTATCATATTTATGAAAATTAACTGATCAAATGATTTTCAATTTAATTTTGAAGTTAGTGACATTTACAATGTGTACAATATGTGAATGCAAAAGGCTCACGCATTGGGAAGATATATATTTTTTTCTTCTTCAAATAACAAAACTATATGATGGGACTCATGGATTGTTGTTAATTCAGAATTTGCAGGAGGGGGAGATGGGAGATATTTGAACAAAGACAGCAATGTCTATCAGTTTGCATGTTACAGCTAATACTCTTGTGACATGTGGTAACAGTTTGAAGTTGACCAAAGAGTTCTCACAGGTAGATATTCAGCATTTTAGCTTTCGAAAAGAGTTGTTAATGAGTGGAATGATTTACCTGAGTGGGTAGTTAGCTCCAATTCTGTTCACAATTTCAAAGTCAACATTGATAAGTTCTTTACTAACTCTGGGCATCTTCTTTTTTGTGGTGTTAGTTTGGGCTTTTTATGGGGTGACTAACCCAATAGCCTGTCATCTTGTTATGTTATTAGGGTTTGACAAAAATGGCATTTACAGTAGGTCATTGTAAGGCTGAAATTTGCACTCTTATGTGGAGGGCATTTACTTTATTTCTACATTTAGGATCAATCTTGTTATGATAAATTTTGCTACATTTCTCAGGGAAAATTGTCCCACTCTTGCCATCTTTTTCCAATTGGTCGTCTCTTTCCCTGGCCATAGCTACAACCCTGATTCTGTAATAGAATATTTGTTAACAGTAGATAAGCCTTAGGAACAAGCACTATATACTCTTGCTCAACATTTTTAGGCCAGGTACAGGAATCACACTCGCGCTGCTTTGTACTGCATAACATTGTACAGGTGTGTTATGCACTTGTCAGTTGTATGACTCAACCCTACTACCCCCACCCCCCTCCCTGGCAATGTCAGTTAAAGGTGAGTCATTGACATATGAAATAGTAACTCACATGTGCATCATTGTACCAAATTGCCAGTCACCAGAGTGACTCTGAGGTGAGTCAATTTACTTCAGACCCATTGACTTTGTACAAAGGTGATTGATTTGGGGTTAGTCATTTCACAAAAATTGTCAAGTCACTTAAGTGACTGAGGGGTGTGTCAATGTACATGTTTTGTCCACCCACTTTGGTGCAATGACTCACCTTGTCCGGGGGTGTAGGGGTGAGTCACACAATTGACAAGTGCATTATACTACTGTAGTTGCATTTGGCCAAGTAATCTTGATGTCCAGGCCAGCAAAGGGTTTTGATGAGTAACCTCTACACACTCACATTCTTTTGTGAATTACCAATTGCTGAAACACCTCAACCCAAAGGCTTCATTCAGTGCAGTATATCACAGACCTTCCAGATCTGCCATAAATGAGAAGGACAGGGCATAGCTAGCACACAGGTTTGGTTTGGTTTGTTGATGTTTAACGGCACCGCGACAGTCAGAGTCAAATGTGCCAAGAGGGTGTTAATAAATTATGGTGTAAGAGTAAGGATAGTGAGGAGATGGAAGGTTTGTAAGGAAGATAAAGGAGAAAAGCTGAACGTGTGAGAAAAATTTAGGTGAAAAGAAAAGGGTGTGTAAGGTTAGGTGTAGAAGGGGAGGAGATTATATGTGGTAGAAGAGGTTGTTGTTGCGGGGAAAGTTGGTGATGTTTGAGGAAGAATTGTTTTCAAATAGGTCCCAGATTGAGGAGAGTGAGAGAAGAGATCTGGAGTTCTGGTATAGGGGACAGGTTAAGAAAATATGCTTGATGGAGAGATCAATGTTGCAAGTGGGGCAGAGAGGGGCAGGGGAGCCAGATAAGGAAAGGGAATGAGTGAGAGACACAGCACACAGAGTCACAGAAACAATGTTAAAGGTCTAGGAACATGTAGCATTTTGGTTGTAAGAGAATTAAAATCTGAGCAGATCAGTTTTTTCAATTTTGAAACGTAGCACATTTATTTTTTTGAGTTATGGCTGATTAAAATTTGGGCAACTTTTAAAGTATGGTAAGTTTGTGATGAATGACTACGCAGACAGCTAAGCTCAGAAACTTCTTCTTTTTTCTTTATTTTCCCCTCCATCTCAGTCACTGCAAATGCTAAGAAAGTCTCTTCCTGTTAGAATTTGATTAGGGGTATGGCACGACAAAAAAACCTTGGGTCAAAATTTTCTGCATCACCTATCAATTGTTAAAGACATACAAAATAAAAGATTTCCAAAAATAAAATGAAAATATGAGCTTGCCCTGTAATACATCATACATTTGCAAATAAAATCTGCATATTGATACCAGAGATCTCAAAATATTATAAAATGGTCCAGTTTTAACTGGTTTTGATGATTTTTTTTCTTTCTAATTTCACAGTTTTTAGTAGAATTTCAAGCAATTTAAATAATGCACTTTACGTCCATATACCTTAAAGGCTTAGTACGAGGGTCTTTCATCCATGCCTAATGAGCTTATTCGTTACCAACACAGATAACCTACATCTGCTCTGACGTGAATGCATCTTCTCCATCATAACACTAGCATGCCTCTCAGAGGAACAAAGAGGTATTCAAACACTCATTTATAAAGATGTAAACACTGTGGCAGGTATGAAATCAATATCCCAACAAATTATGTCGCTGGCAAAATCCTCCTCTGGTGTCATTGTTTTATAAGTTTGAAATACACAGATCAGAAAGTTGAATCTAGATGTACAGAGAATCATCACGTATAATTTATAGACCTAATAATTTAAAACTAGACTAAACAAATTTGAAAACCTGTGCTGTGGTAAGGTACCAGCCGGATCACCCAGGAAGTTGCATATATCCACCTTCCCCCCCCCCCTCCCCTTCCACACACACAAGCCTGTTTCAATATTACATTCACTGATACAAAACCTGCATCAAAGTGATATCAAGAGAAGGTGACAAGTTAGCAACATCCATTTCAAGCAACCAATTAATTCAAATTAGATGACATTGTCATTGCCAAAATCTCATTGCCAAAATTTAAAATCAAATCTAAATCTTTCTTAAAACAGACAATTATTTTGCAACAACCCTGATTCACTGGTGCAACTGTACAATCAGTATCAGGATAATCTCTCTTCATTAAACCTTGTCTGAACTCCAGCATTATTACCAATTAGGATTTTGGCTTTTTGTTAAATTTTGAAACATAAAACAAGGTAGGCCACATGATAAGGAAATGCTAGCAGTGACAGAAAGATTAGATGTCTTTACAAACTAATACAAACAATATCATCACATTTCAAGAGTGTATCATTTGCAGGGTGGCATGGGTCAGTTTGATATCACAAAATGTCACCTCTCAACCTCAGCATATATTTATAAATAAAAACTCCCTAGTGTCAGAGAAGTCACCCTTCTTGTTTAAATGTAGCAACTTTCATGATGCTCAATGATGAACTTCCTTGAATTCCTTATTACTTTAGCAACTTGTTTTTAAAATGTCTGATCAAAATGTCACAGCACTTAACAGCTTCAAGGAATATTCCCATGTTTTTCAAGGAATATTCCCATGTTTTTCAAGAAATATTCCCATGTTTTTAAAGAAATAATCCTATGTTTTTAAAGGAATAATCCCATGTTTTTTAGGAATAATCCCATGTTTTTAAAGAAATATTCCCATGTTTTTAAAAGAATATTCCCATGTTTTTAAAGTAATATTCCCATGTTTTTTAAAGGTATATAAACATGTTTGCAAAGGTACATGTATATAAACGTGTTTTAAAGGAATATTAAGCTTGTTTTTAAAGGACTATTCGCATGTTTTAAAAAGGAATACTCTCATGTTTTCAAAGGAATATTCTCATGTTTTAAAGGAATATTCCAATGTTTTTAAAGGAATATTCTCATGTTTTTAAAAGAATATTCCCATGGTCTTAAAGTAATATTCCCATGATTTTAAAGGAATATTCCAATGTTTTTAAAGGAATATTTGCATGTTTTTTTCATAACCTTTCATAAACAGAAAATTATTATAAATAATCTAGTACAAAAATCATGTTATGTTATGTTATTCCTACCAGTAGATATTCAAATTTTAAGCTTCACAAAAATGCCAATAAACGAATAAGAAGAGGTTCTGTATGACATTACAGCAACACTTTCTCCCACAAAGTTGATGTATTTTAATAAAATCTATCATCTTTTTAATTATGTAAAACCTGCTTGAAAATAAACTGAAGAAAGTTCAGTATTTATATACATTGACAAATATACCCTACTTCAATAACTTTTGGAAAATTGTTTTTAATCATAAAGAAACAACCAATTAATGTTCAAAGAAATACATAAACATTTGCAATGGAATTGCCTCTATGACATCATCAAACACGAATTCATCATACAGTAAAGAAACTTTAAAATGCACTTTGGAAATTATTGAACCAAAAGGTTTTGTGGTTCCGATGCTTTTTTTTTTATAAGCTGATTGATTTGGAAAATTTGTATTAATTGCTATGTCATTGCATATCATGATATATTTGAGCTATCGTGTTTACAAGCTCTTTCAGCAAAATCATATTAAGCCCCGCCCGCTATGAACATTAATGAATATCAGTTTTTATCAATGAACACGTACAAACTAGCTAAAATCATAATATGAAACATAACAGATATGTGACTATTGAAATATGAGCATTTCAAGATTTTCACATAAAGCCCTGCCTACTAATTAACATGTATGACATCACCAAATACAATAGGGCACTTTTACAGACCATGGACGAGATCTGTGTACCACATAGTCCATAGAGCATTTCATTTTTTTATACATTAATCCCCGCCTACCCATTGATACGCATATCACCACCAAAAACAATAGGGCACATCTACAGACCATGGGCTATTTGTATACATAATATGACATGAATCCAGTTTACTGTTCTTGAGATACCATGCTTACCTACTCTTTTCAACAAAATCATGTTAATGCATATTAATGGGTATAATCACTGGCTTTACTGATAAACTAAGACATTTGAGCGCTCAGAACTCTGTCCTCTTTAACTCCAAAATTACCCCTCCTGGGCAATCATACTACAAATTATTTAATTTTGAAGTTTCTGTTATAAACATCCTGCCATTCCTTGTCAATTTACATACTCCCATTATCTAAGAACTCATTTATCATCTTTACAATTTTCTATGAATAATCTTTTCTGATCCTTCATGGAACTGTGGTTTCTATATGGGTCAAGGGGGCCATTTCTTGGTTAACATTATGGTTTTGTTTGTTAGTGCCTGATAACTTCATGATATTAATCACCTTCACTTCAGTTATTCTATCTGTTTGACGATATTCATTGGTTAATAATGAGTGTGTTTAGTTCTATGTACATTATCATGATGTAAAAACATCAAATTTCATTAATATGCAGTGGGTGGGGCTTAATATGGTTTTGTTGAAAAGAGTTTGTAAACACAGTATCTCAAGAATGGTAAACTCATATTTGGTAACAGATAGCACATAATGTGCCCTATTTTTGTTGTTGATGATATCATGCATATTAATAAGTGGGCGGGGCTTACAGTAAAAATATTGAAAAAGTGATAAATAAGCAACTGTATATCCGTTTTGCATCATACTCTGCATGATAATTTGTATTGTGTACATGCTTATGTTATCAGCAGATGTCATTAATATGCATGGTGGGCGTGGCCTAATGTGAAAGTGCTAAATGATGTAAACACCATACTGTATCTCATGAACGATATACCAGATTTATGCTATATCAGGTACACAGATGGGTCATGGTCTGTACATACAGTATGTTCCAATGTTGTGGTAGTGATGTCATGAATATTAATGAGTAGGTGGCTAAGGTGGGGATTCCTGACAAATTCTTGATATAGAATAAATGAGCAAACTTTTTTGCAGCATACTTGCAATGGCAATGTTGTTAATTATTGTGAAAATGCTAATGTTGTCAACATTTTTATTAATCTGCATGGTGGGTGTGGCTCATGAATAAATATCATAGAACAAATATTTCATGATGCAATGACGTGACAGTTAATACAAATTTTGCAAATAAATCGGCTTGTGAAAAAAAGCATTGGAACCACAAAGCCTTTTGGTTCTGGTTAATATATGAAATGAATATAAAGGGAACATCAACACTACAAAAGAAAAGTTTCAGTTTGAATTGTCATTTTCATGCATTACATGAAAAATTATAGGAATATTCTTTTAATTACAGAATCATGGGACCTTCCTGAATGACCCACCCACAGACAGTCCATGTGAAACCATTTTCACCAAAGGATATCCCCAGGGCTTTATGGCATAAGGCAGTCACTTTTATCTGTTCTGATTTTTTTGAAATAAAATGAATTACTTCGCTCAGGTTAGTGCTATGTCACAGCTCTTCAACAACCTTCATCATAGCCCCATTTTTAACAAGACATGAGTTATTATTATTTAGCCTTTTGAATGCTATGGAATGTCACTCATCTCATTATGATTTATTTTCATAACTATTACTCATTAAATGATTGCAAACCAATTTTGACCTTATATTTATATTATAGAAAGTATTTTGGAGAAAAAAAGAGGCCCATATATGCACAATGGGCTGACAATTTTAACATGCAAGATTGATGCGAACAAACATATGGTTGCAATAAATCACTTTTTCAAGATCTTCTTTCACATTACCCCCCCCCCCCTCCAAATGATATGCAAGACATCACCACCAACAGAGCACACAAATGGACCATAGGTTATCTGTGTATCACATACAGTATGACCTGAATCCAGTGTATTGTCCTTACGAGTTACAGTGTTTAGCTCTTCTCAGCAAAATAATATTAAGCCCCGCCCACTATGCATGTTAATAAAATATAACGTTGTCATCACCACCACAATCAATAAGGCACATCTACAGACCATGGACTATCTGTGTACCACATATAACATCAAAAACAGAATATCGATCTTTAGATATTGTGCTTACAAACTCTTTTCAGCTAAATCAATTTAAGCCCTGCCCACTATGCATATTGATAATATTAAACGATTTTATAGAATGAACACATACACACTGGCTAACAACATAATTATACTGAATATGAAACAAATCAGACATGTGACTGTCAAAATAAGAATATTTCAAGATTTTGTATATTAAGCCCCACTTACTCATTATTATGCATGATATTACTACCACAAACAATAGGGCACATCTACAGACCATGGGCTATCTGTGTACCAAATATGACATGAATCCAATTAACCGTTCTTAAGATATTATGCTTACAAGCTCTTTTCAACAAAATCATGTCACGCCCTGCCCACTATGCATATTAATGAAATTCAACATTCAACACAAAGCAGACATACGGTTTTAAATATATGAGCATTTCAATATATTTACATTTAGTCCCGCCTACTCATTAATATGCAAGACATCACCACCAAAAAGAATAGGGCACATCTAAGGACCATGGGCTATCTGTGTACGACACACATACATACATACATACATACATACATACATATATACATACATACATATATACATACAGACATATATATATGACTGCATAGGTTCCTTATGCTATTAACATCAGAACCAAAAATCCATATCTCTTAATCGGAATATGTTAACCTGATTTTTGTACCACATTGGCTCTAAAAGTAGGCTCTTTCAAATAAAATTCTACAAAAAACCATGGGAATATTCCTTTAAGATCTTGGTGATACAGTATGAAGATTTCTCTGCATCTGCAGAACTAAAGAGACCTCATGCCCTTACAGTAGGTAGCTCAGTTGGTAAAGCGCATGACTGAGATGCTGGAGGTCAATGTTCGGTCAGGTCTAACCCATTTTTCCACAGCTTTGCAGACAGATACACTGAACATCATGGTAGGAGAGTTACACCCTGCTTGGTTATCTGAACACTATTCGAGAAGAGAAGCATGAAAACGTGGTGTTCATTCACTTGCCATCCTGGCAAGCCCAAGTTGTTACTGTGCGCTGACTCGTCTGACAGCCGGAGAACTTATTCGGTGGCTAATTGGGACCAGCGCTTTGAGGCCCTGGCAAAAGGCACTACAAAAATCGCAAATAATATTATTATTATTATTACAGAAAAACTACGCTCATTGCGAGCTTGTCACGAGCTTGCGGCAAGCTAACTAAATGAGCTGGTCATGAGGGCGTTATTGGGGAAGATGAAATGTGAGATCATTAGAAGGCGAACTCGCTCAATTTATCAAGTATCTCACATTGATTAACTTTCTTCCATACTCTGGAGTGAAAACATTATAGCATATATGATTTATTCATTGTTGTGTTCTGTAAAAACTACTAACTTGGGAGGATAAGTCCACAAAAGTCTCATATCATATTGGTTATAACACCCAGAATTCAACTTAAAACAACTTTAAAGTAACCACCTATTTGAATTGCTGAAATAATACTACAGTAAGTTCTAATCCTGAAAGGCCAGCACTGCATTTTGCATGACATTTTTCAAGCAAACAATTCAAAATACATCAATTCCATAACAATGGTACATCACCAAAGGGGAGACTGGGAGAGAAAATGGCCCCAAAATCAGGAAACATAAATTGACATGCATGACAACATTCCAAATTAAATACTCATTCATTTGAAGTCAAGGTTCACAAGGTTCACATTATTTATACAATTTAGGTAGGAAGCAGAATTTCTTCTAAAACAATTAGGCAGAAATAAATCTACAATTTCTGATTTTGGACATTTCACAGCAAAAGCCAATCTGCTAATTCACCTCACAATACAGGCAAGAACAACAACAAACAATTACTTGCTTCAAATGTTTCATTTTTTAAAGGAGTACTCAGCCCAAACGTAAGAGGAATTTTTCTGGGGTTCCTAGAAAAATAACATCTCCTATGAATATTCATATCAACCATAATCATTCAGTATTGATACTGAATACATTTGTAAAAGATATGGGTGCTCAACGTGAGCAGACACTATGCATAAATATTACAGGAATTAACCCAAATAGCTCACTTTTTGTCTGAGTGCCCCTTGAATGAATAACAGCTCAAATGAAGCAAATAAAGTTTAGCTTTTAAAGATAAAAGGTAGGGATGCAATATTTTCATCTCAGGGTGACTGCAGACAAACTGACTATGCTTACAAATTTCTAAATTAATGAAAAAAGGTAACTATCCTACAAAAACTTTAGATGCAGTCAAATGAACATCTTTTGCAACTCTCAACCTTTATATATACAGTAATTCATGAACAGCAGAGGATTGGGTTGCAAACAAAAAAATCAAAACCAAGAAAAACAAAACAAAAGCAAGCGGCAAGCTACCTCTACGAAGCTCCTTGTGACGATGAGAGGTTTTGGGTGGAGGAGGTGGTGGCGCCCCTGCAGAAAGCAATCAAAAGTAAGAAAATATCGACAACAAAAGATGGAAAGCCAAAGGGCACAATCTGAGGGGATCGTCTGATGGTGAAAGTTAAGTAAATTTGATGCTGTGGTAAGCAATTGTTTTGGTTAGAAAATGTACCCGGTGATACATTTTCACCATCCATATTCAAATTTTAATTTTGTATTTTGAAGTTGAGTTGGTGATAAATTCTTGACTTTGGTGATATATTCTTCATATTGGTGGTGATGCTTTCTTCATATTGGTGATAATTTTTTTTAAACAGTGTCCTTTTTTCTTGAAATTAAACGGCGAAAATGCCATGTTATTAGGGACACTCTTTGTTATAAATATAGTAAAATAGGGTTTACAGTGCATGCTGACATATAAGAGATACAGTACAATGTATTACACTGTGCCAGGGGTGTTTAGAGGAGGGCTTGTTCCCTTGTTAAAAGATTTGCCTTGGCGAGAGGTTTCTCAAATTAAACAGCAGCGACCAACATTCAAAGCAGCAAATGCTAGCAGGTCAAACTTAGTGCCGTGAGCTTCTCCGGGGGTAACAAAGGTCCATGTATCTTTACTGTACTTGCTTCAACTGATTCTTCTTAATCAATTGGTCAACAACATAACAATCATTTATATCAATAAAATGGATGTGTATCATTATAAAATTGATCACTAATCAAACATTTGACCTAGAAATGTGATCACCACTGCATATAATTTATCACCCACTGTCAATAAGATGTTCACCTTCAAAAAGATCACCAGCCTTAATTGCCCCTATTGGCATTCCAAACAATTTAGGAGATATCAAGAATTGAAGGTTAGCTGCAAGATGGATATACACATATATGTATAGCATGCCAATATAGAGAGGATAAGAATATATTTTTGAAGGTGTAGTGATACAACTGGTGTGCATATAGAGATATATGGAGGTATATTTGTGGATGCAGAATGGTATAGTATAAATACTGTATAATATGCAGGTGAGGGAATTATACAAGCAGAAGGATTTAATGATTGGGGCTAATACAATTAGCATTTCTTTAAGTGAATCTTATTATCATTATTAATATTATTTAGATAAATTTAGGAAGAGGGTGTGTGTGTGTTGGGGGGGGGAAAGGAGGGGGCCTGGGAGGAGGGGAAGAGCAGACTTGACATACTACATCTTCACTCAGGTCATCTCAGTACCTAGGGTCAGACTAAGGGGCATGAAGTATACTGTACAAAGAGAGGAAATCTGGGACCCACCTTACAGAGAAAGCACATCACTGTATGAAAATTTTGAACTTTTGATTCACCTTCCATGGACACAAAAGTAGTGGTATACAAGTTTCTGAAAAGTGGGAAATGTGGCATCTCTTTACAAACTTGTTTGGTACAGATAAATGGAGTTACCATTTTGATGTTTTGGTGATTTTTATTTTATGGGAGGCTGAGGTATTCTAAGGAGTACATTCCCCCATGCCTCCCCCTCCTTCCCCCTTCATCCATTCCCAATATGCATACTGGCTTCATAATTCAACCACTACAAAGAAGAGAAACTGCTAACCTTCACCGCGTTACATGATAAGAGTGTAAATTCCAAAGTGAGTGGAGATACAGCACATGCAAAATAATGAATATGAGCAAGCAGGATGGTGATTATAATGCAATAACAGTAAACATACATTTCTATCAAAGACTGTAGGGCTTATGAGGCAACACTAATTAGCATTACAAATTATTTCAGTGCAGTTCAAATAAGATAAACCAGGATATAAACTTAAAATAGAAGAAACAACGTTTCCTTAAATCAAAGTGTTAAATCTATGTGTGCCTATAAAGTTGTCACTCTACTGGAAATACTGAGTTATAACTTTTCAATCTTTTTGAATAGTTCTGTAGATTATAAGAGAAGGTAGAAATTGGAGTTATCATGCAGAAGAAGCCCCTAGGAGTTATCATGCAGAAGAAGCCCTAGGAGTTATCATGCAGAGAAGCCCCTAGGAGTTATCATGCAGAAGAAGCCCCAAGGAGTTATCATGCAGAGAGGAAGCCCGAGCTTCCCCAAGCCAAAAGTACCAAGCTTGCAAAAGGTATGCTACCAATATACCTTTGGTCAAATGTACATTAGATGTTACGCTCCTTAAAAATTCAAACAGTCAGACCTGACCTGATACATAAGCAGGTCCGATCAGACTTTTCCTCATCTACCTACTGTGGTGTAGCAGTTATCATACCTGTCTACAGACCACGAGGCCCTGGGTTCAAGCCTAGGTTGGGTAAACACGCCAGTGTACCACAACTGGTTATCAAAGGCTGTGGACATTGACTTGGTTGTCGATGTTATGTCTGTCCCTACGTCGTACCTGTGTTCTCGTCCAGGTCGTATTAAGCGTTTCGTGATAGCATTGTTATTATCATAACCGAATACGCTGGCGACGACCCCGTCATTGTAATTGTGTGCACATCTCGTCGTCATCGACTTTTCCTCTTTATTTTCTTTATTCTGAAAACCACAAGCAATTAGGATCAAACTTCCCTTATCAATGGCTCCATAATACTAGTTGTCCACTTGGTCCTGGGCTATTGTGGAAGTTGGTGTTGAGCATCAAATTAGCAATAGCTTATTGCATGCTTATTTTAATTAAGATAAGTGGTCTCATTATTTGCTACATTAAGTTTGTGGTTATGATTTGCTGGAACAAATTCTTAAGGAGAAGGACAAGTCATGTATCACACATACTGTACAAGGTAAGCATTAACTTTCAAATTTTAGGAGGGGGAGATGATCTCCCAACTCAAAACCAAACTCTCTTGCCTACCCACTGAAACAATGAGAGGGAAGAAGGGGAGGGGGAAAGCACACCTTTCTGGGTGTTCCTTTCCGTTATAGGTAAAATCAAAAGTGACTTTTTTTCTTTGCAATACTTTCTGACCAAAGATGGTTGGTAGACTTGTTCGTCACGACTCCACCCCTCCCCCACCCTGCTCCCAACTTAAACCTGACCTCACTTCAATCCTAGTTGTTTGTCAGGACTCCACCCCTCACCCCACCCTGCTCCCAACTTCAACCTGACCTCACTTCAATCCTAGTTGTTTGTCACGACTCCACCCCTCACCCCACCCTGCTCCCAACTTCAACCTGACCTCACTTCAATCCTAGTTGTTTGTCACGACTCCACCCCTCACCCCACCCTGCTCCTGATCTTCAACCAGACCTCTCTTCAATCCTAGCTGCCACTGTTTACATGTATATAAGATCAGTTTTCTTTAGGATTGCAACCTGTTTTCATACAAACATGCAAACATTTTAAAACTGCAGTCTCAAACCAATAAATACTGTAGTACCCCTAGAAGATTGAAAGATAAAAACTGATTGGACCAAGTGGAAATTCAACATTTCTAGTAGAATTAAATGCCAGCCTTTCCTTTGTACAATACTCTCTGTATTCAACATAACATCATTTACAATATACAGGTCTTGAACTTTTATGAATAACTGCTGTTTTATACAAGATAATTGTGGTCATAATTTGGATATATTGATCAATTCAGCCCCCCTCCCTCCCCCCCCCTAGTTTTGCTTCTTCTTCTCCACTCTGCCCCTTTTTACTAAGTACTCTACATTTTGTTCACAAAAACATACTTTTGAGAGCTATTTTGCCTTCTTTTCATGCTGATTACATTTCCCCAATATTAAAGATGCAGGGACACAATATTTTGTATTAATTACTCCCTTATTTACATTTCATGTATCCAGAAGTCTGCCCTCAAATTGCCATTTGTGCTCTATAAATGCTTTTTTGGCCAGTGACACCCTGCCCCTTGCTGTATACTAATGAAAATCTATAAATACTTTTAAAATATGCAAATTTGAGATTACACTGGCATATAGACTCACTGCCTTACAAATGGAAACCACATGTAGTCACCAGAAGATCTTGAAAAGAAGTTGATTAAAAACCCTCAATATCATAGGAATTGAATGATAATTACAACCAAGATAAATTAATCATTTCTTAAGATGAATTACAGTATCTTGTTTACAGAACAACAAACAGTAAGCAGCCTGGAATGTGGCAGTCCTCCATTTTCTTTCTTTATTCCTTCTTACAGTATCAGGCAAACAGCATATGAGGAGTGAGTGCTTCAAGAATGAATAAGTAACATGAAAAGAACTGATCATTTGTGAATAATCTGGAAAAGGTCACTTTAACAACCAAAATGATCACAAACGGAAAGATCTTTGACATCAGTTGAAGATAACCTGAAGGATAATACCATATTGTGGTGTAGCTGTGATTATATATGAAATTATTAACCTCAAGGCCACTGTACTTACCACCGCCCACTGGAGGAAATGGAAGTACAATAATAAAACGTTACAACTATTTAAATACAGAATGCATCAGCTGATATCTTAGTTATGTCATGGAGCTATTAACTTAGAGCTCCATGGTTATGTACAGTAGGATGCTATAATCTTTGGTTCCAAATATAACTCAGGGAAGAACAAAATCAACTGAGATTTCTTATTTTCTACTTCTCAGTGTTTAACATAATATTTTGACATCCCAATGGGAAGATCATCTCCACATTCTCTTTAAATCTGCTGATTTGTACATGTCTACACTTCCAAAGAGAGCTGCAAAGAAATTTCAATCTTAACCTCTATACCTCCGATCTACCTCCAACCTTGTCACTAGAAAGACATTTTCATTAATTTTCATTGCAATGATTCAAAACTTTGAAAGAAATTTGAAGAATTATGGAAAAAGAAAATGGTTATTTTTTCTTGAGCTTGAAGAATAATTTGGCTACTGCTGCCTCTGTATGTCTACACACTTCTCTCTGTACAATGTTAAGATTCAGTACAATGTTAACATTCAGTACAATGTTAAGATTCAGTACAATGTTAACATTCAGTACAATGTTAAGATTCAGTACAATGTTAACATTCAGTACAATGTTAACATTCAGTACAATGTTAACATTCAGTACAATGTTAACATTCAGTACAATGTTAACATTCAGTACAATGTTAACATTCAGTAAATTCTCATTTTGAAGAACTTTTATCACCATATTGTTTGCTTGTCCTGCAACCTTCAAAACACACCTGCTTCATTTTGTTTTTTTATTTTTGTTATACAAAAAGAGAACATTTCCATGCCTTGGCATATGAGCACATATCTCCATGAATCCATAAGATGATTGATTATCTGCACACAACTAAAAAGGCAATCTGCACATACCTCCACCCCTAATCATCTCAATTCCTAACCGATTTAACAAATTTATAAGATGACTTATTTAACAAATATTTAACAAACATTCATTGTATGGGATTTAGCAGTCTGATTAGTTTTGTTACAAACTTTCACATTTTACAAAAACCTTACAGTATGTATACAAGAAAGTCAAAGTGTGTACAAACATTTGTTTTGTTTCTCCAAATCCTTTGTTTATTTTCAAACAAATGGTATTGATGTGGGTCTATATGGTATTGATGTGGGTCTATATGGCATTGATGTGGGTCTATTTATAAGCGGTCAACTAAACAGGCTTTATAACTTTGTTTGGAAGTGGTTGGATTTGTATGCACAGAAAACACTCCAAAAGCAGCCATGCTACATGTTTACACAGAAAAAGATTGTGTCCAGAATTCTTAAAGAGTTGAAGTTTAGAAAGTCAAGAGGATCCTGGTGCTATGGTACTCCAAAGATAAAATGTGTTGAAACCTAATGCATAGCATAGCAAGGTTTAATTAATGTCCGGAAAGCATCCAGTGCTGGACATTATATCAAGACAGCCACGCCTTTGATAACCAGTTGTGAACTCACTGGTTGCACACCCACTGAGATTCGAACCTGGGACATGCGGGTGGGACGACAAAGCACTAAACACTACACCACGGAGGTCTGTTACAGGGTTACTTTCAAACGAACCAAAGATTAGTGTAGTGGTGAAGCAAATTAATCTTATATGAATAGGGTCTTTAAAAAAACAAAATGGTGAAGAAACTTTTTAATATCTTATTCCGTTAAGAAGATATTCAATATTAAATTTCTGTCTATCTGTGTAGAAATGACTGGTGTAGTAAGTCTACTATGGAAGGTTGGCGCCCTATTCCTCACATTCTAAACAATTATTCAAGTGTTTTAAAGACAATTTATTGAGGTTTTTTAGTATTTGAATTATTTTTCCTCATACTTTCTTTCAGCAGTAAATAATAATTGCTCTTACTAGATTCTGTTTTACTACTTTTCTGACTTATTGATTGGTTCGTATACCACAAAATTGAAAGAAAATATATGATAGAATACATAATGACTGAGGAATCTGAGGATGTGATGTCACAACTATAGTCATTTGTAGACAGATGAAACCAAACTTTGGACTTAAATATCTCCTTAACGAAATAAGATTTGTGAACGCTTTCTTTACAAGTTTGTTTCTTTTTCTATCCTCTTTCATATACTTTATTTAAAACTTGCTGGCCCCCTGAACTAACTCTTTTAACATGGGACAGGGGATAATGCAAGTAATAGAAAAAATACTGTAGGTAGACAAGTTGATCCAGGCATGAATTCCAACCAATTTAAAGGTACCAACCAATCAACGAAGGATAACCAGGTTCCCACTTTGTAAAGCTCACATATGTTCTGGACATTTCTATATAATGTTTTAACACATGTACACGCTAATGAAATGTCACTAACTCCATGCAAGCAATACTATCTATAATGCAAACATTATACAGAAACAGCACTAGAAATAAATGGAACTGTAACTCACAGTAATTTGTATGTAACATAACAAACTTTGAACCATGCATTCGAAAACAAAATGAAAACTTTCACTACCAAATCTTTAGATTTTCAAACAGGAGCACTTATGTACAAAAACATACCTTTTCCAGCAACCAGCGGTCGTGCATAACTCTTGGGTTTGGGTAGAACGGGCGGTGGAGGTCCTTCAGACGGGAATGAAATGATTGAGGGATGCAATAGGATCCATCACAGCAGAGAACACAAACAAGATATACAGGCAGCACAGCAAGAAACAAAATATGGGGATGCAGAAAAGAAAAGAAACAACAACATGACATCAAAATCATGCAAGCAGTTCATATCATATCTACAACACAATTTGTGCTGATGGTTTCATAAAATGTCTGGAAATGAAACATGTGACCTGCAAAACAAAAGTATACCTAATATGTATTCTAAAGTACTGTACTCCTCCACAAGCTTAAGACACCAAGCATCAACATAAATAAAGAACATGTATGTAAAAGGTTATGTAACGCGACTCTTCCCTTTACCCAAATACATGTATATGAAGAAACCATGTCCAACAATAATATTTAGATGTACCATTAGTTTTAAAGAATAGTGGATAAAGAAATTAACATCACATAATTTCATCAAAATCTTCAGCATACAAGATATTGACTATACTTGGCACTGTTCGCAGTACTTAAAATGCGGTATTTTTTTAAATTTGATGTCAAAATTGATGTTGTTTTTGTGTGCATTTGGCTTAAATGATCCTCCCAGTAGCACAAACTTTGCAACAACTCCCATTATTAACAACAAACAGGTCTAACACCCCAAACTGGAAAATGCCAGGTTTGTCTGGTCTGGTGTCGATCAGAAAGAGGATAGACCTGGGACCTCCAAAATCCCAAGTCACCTATGACCCTACACCACGGAGGTCTCTATAATTTATCATTAATGCATTTCCAGTCATCATAAATCTCTACCACGTATATACAAATACTGTAAACTCTTAAGGTACTTTCTCCACTACTTCTTCTGTAAATGTTTTCCATCCATGAAGTCCATGATGTCATCATTCTCAGGGCAAGATGTATACATACAGTACTTTAGGTTCAGGCGGTACCACAAAAATTCGGTATCAATACTTTCATTAAGACTGTATCGGTACTATTCATACTGTAGTTCTTCATAGGTGTGTAAAAAGGTCAAAAAACTATCACTGGTATATTCTACCTAGTATCACATTACATGTACAGTACATTACACTGATGACATTATAAATGATCGCGGGAAAATAATTTCCTCCGGCATTTTCATAGAGTAACGACGGAATGTATCGGGGAGGGAAATATTTATTATTACCTCCTCTATAAAGGATTGATTAAAAACTGTTGAAAAACCTCTTTCCCGTTTTTTGAAAGAAAAACTAAAAATAAATTTCAAAAATCATGTTTTTTGTCTTTTATCGGTGGTGTTTTGATAAATGAATTAACTACTGTACAAGCCTCTTGCAAGGTAAATATGTGATAATGTGATTTACATGACTTAGGTATTGAAAATGCAGGATTTGGGTTAATAGTATTTTAATTTTAGTTTCCACTGGTACTTTCTGGCAGTACTGGTAGTAGTAACAAACTTTTTTACTTTCAATATTCAGGAGCTGTACCGGTACTTCGGTACCAGGCATTTACATGAGTACCTGGTATACCGCCCACGCCACAGTGCTCAAATATTAAATATCCTTAAAAATGTTCTTTCGCAGCTGTATACAGTACTGATGTACGTACGCTGATTAGGGGTATAGCTAAGAATTTTGAGGGTACAATATATCATGACAAAAGATTAAAGAGCAATGAATTTCCACAGGAAAACAGAGATCTACAGTAGATGTACAGTACCAGTATTTCTATTTCACAAATATGAAAAATAGAATGAATGAATATGATGCTCCTTATTTGGTTCATGTAAATCCATGATTTACAACTGTAAAATAAAAGCATAAATAGTGCACTGAATGCATAAAAACAAACATAACACTTCACTTTTCATAGTTATGGATTTAAACACCCTTCAATTGGTGCATATTATGTTATGTATGGATGACAACAACGATTACTGTAGATCAAACTTATTGCATACAAAGTTTTGCCAGACAGAGAAAAATGATCTAATAATTAGATCCATTCAAATTGTTCTAATTGAAATGAATTTAAAACACACTCCATTATAATGTTTAACATTGTACATTGTAAATGTATGGATGAAAACAAAAGCTTGCCATGCAAATTAAAAAATAATATTTCAAATTTGTCATGACAATGGATTAAAATACCAACCATTGATGTTTGTTTGTTTGTTTGATGATGGCTTAACGGCACCACAACAACTAAGGTCAAATTGTGCCTGAGAGGTCAGATCATTCTAGAGGTAGAAAGTAAAGGAAACAGGGGGAGAATGAGAGAAATTTAAGGACAAAAAGGTCAGAAAGCTGTGATCGTGAGGGAAGGTGCATGGTTGAAACAAAAACAAAGTAGAGAGGGGGTGGAAGAGGAGAATTAAATATGGTCGTAGAGGGAGGCATGATGAAGGAAGGAGATAATTTGATCCGGAGGATTATTCTGGAAGAACTCAGCAATTGAGCTGTAGGGAGCGAGGAAAGCTCTGGGAAGGTTGTACAGGGGACAAGCAAGGAGAACGTGATGGATTGTGAGGGTGCAATGGCAATTGTTGCAGAGGGGTTGGGGAGAGCCAATAAGGGGGTGGGAGTGGGTGAGATGAGTGTGACCAATTCTAAGACGGGTACTATGAACATTGTTAATACTAGAGAGGCTGTTGATGGTGGCTTTGATCGGAATTGTGGGCTGGATGACATGGAGTTTGTTATCAATTTGGGACTTCCATGAGGTTTGCCAGCGGTCCCGAACAAGGGAAGCGATAAGCGGTTTGATGTCAGAGAGGGTTTTGGGAAAAGGGGCAGGGAGTAGGGTGAGGGCAAGCTTAGCGGCTGCATCAGCCCTGTCATTACCCGGGATGCCAACATGGCTGGGTATCCAGAAGAAAAGAATACTTTTCCTGCAGAGGATGGGATATTTATAAAATGTACAGTAAATGAGTGGATGAAATCAAAAGGTGCATCTTATTATAATACATTAAATGAGCTCTTGGTCAAAAAGTGAAGGCATCTATTTTGGTATTAAAGGATTAGTTCATTGGTAAAGCATGTCCATCTTATATGAAAGAAGACATTAAAATAAACAAAATGGTGAAGAGAGCATTCAATATTCTTATTCCGTTAAGGAGATATTCAAGTTTAAAGCTCTGTTTTGGCATAATCATCCTCAAATTCTTCACAATTGTTGGTGTATTTTAGAGAAAATTTATCTAACTTTTTACTATTTGAATTATTTTTCCTTGAACTTTTATCATGTAAATTATAATTACCCTACTGTAGGTTCCATGTTACTCCTTTCCTAATATACCTTATGGTTTTAAAGCCACAAAATCAAAGGAAAAAATAAGATAGAATACATCAAAGTTGAGGTCTTCATCCTCACATTCTTAGCAATTGTTAATGCATTTTAAAGAAACTTTATCTATTTTTTTCCCAATTTAAACTTTTTCAGGTGGTACATTATCAATACCCCTCCTAGATTCAGTTTTACTACGTTTTTGACATATCCCATGGTTTTAAAGCCACAAAATTGCAGGACAAAATATGATAGAATACATAAAGACCAATTTAAGGAATCTGGGGCTGTGACATCACAACTAGTCTGATTTCAGTCGTTTTGACATAAATGATACCAGAGTTTAAACTTATATAGTATATCTCCTCAACAGAATACGATGGTTGAACCCTTGGTAACTTCTCTTTCATTTAAGATGGACATCCTTGACCCCTGAACTAATCCTTTAAGTCATGGGAATTTTGGAAATGGCAGGTCTAATTTTTGATACTCATGGCATTGAAAAATGACAAGCATTCATAAGAAATAAATTATGGTTGATTTGAACTTCCATAGCAAAGGTTTTCAGTACCATCAATGTGCACTAAGTGTTTGAATTTTCGAGAGACTCCATAATAATACACCCTCACATTTGGTCGAGTGCTCCTTTAATCTGGCCTAGCAAAAAAGGGATGGTGGATTCTTTGCAAAACAAAATTAAGATAAAACAATAGATTTTTGGCTCCTTTAAAAAGCTTGAAATTGCTAAGTATCTTTTACTTATCAGATAACTCTTCATCTAAAAGATTAAAACGATAAACAAACATACTTTAAAAAAAAGACATCAAATGACAGACTGGTCAAAGGAGTCTTCAACCTCCCCACCCTTCCCCAAAAAAAAAAATTGAATGGTGCATAAATTTTGTTTAAAGGCCCCAAAATCTTTTTAAATGTCCAGAAATTTTTGAAACATTTTTGCTCTTTAGTAAACTTCTGACATAACTTTGGAAAATATTTTACGCCATCAGCAATAATTATCGTTTTACGACCCCCGAATCCAGAGGCCTGGTGTACTGTAAAAACAGTGCATTTATGTTACTTACAACCACTAAGATGTACAGTATACACATACAGACAATATGTAATGGATATGTGTATTATTGCATTTAATGAATGATGCCATATTGTTTTGGTGGTTGTACAGAACTCTGAATAAAGTGCATGGGAAAGAGCTGGTATGATATCAGCATAAAGCAATGCTCCCTCACAAAACAAGCAAACATGAATTGCATGACATGACAAGTCGCGATAAACTGTATTGCTCAATCCATTCACAGATTTTACACCCAGATAAAAGAGCAATAAATTCAGAGCAGAGCAGTCTTGATTTCTGTAAAACCTTTTAGCATGTGCAATAGTGATGCTGTAAACAATACAGCTACAATTCTTTAATAGTTTTCTTTCCCAAAATTCAAATATCAAATAATCTAGAATTGCATTATACTGCTACAGATATGGGTCAAGAATATAATAATATTGCTCAATATAGCCAACTTCTCCCATTCCAAAAAACAATAAGTTAACATAAGCAATTTTCCAGATGTCCCATTTCTGAGGTCAAAAATATTGTGTGATTTATAATTATTAGGTGCAGTATCTAAATGTAAATTTTAAAATGTTGTAAAATAATCCATTTTGAATAAATTTTGTTGTGACAATTTGGTGTTGGCATGGTTTTTAGTACATTGTAAACCATTAGGTTCATATTGTTGCTATAATGTTACCTTTAATCAAAGCTATTTACATGTATGCC
This sequence comes from Chiridota heheva, assembly GCA_020152595.1. NCBI lineage: Eukaryota > Metazoa > Echinodermata > Holothuroidea > Apodida > Chiridotidae > Chiridota > Chiridota heheva. The sequence continues at coordinate 301,593 of JAIGNY010004016.1, read as the reverse complement.
TTTAGACCTACTATTATGTCTCTAGTATTTTTCATTCTCAACAATTCAACAAGAAAATCAATCAAATACAGTCATGGTTCTTTTTCATAAACAACTCACACATGCACAGAAAACTCCACTGTACTACAGTACAACTTCTCAACCAGTCGTTATTAACTAAATTTAATGAATGAAGTCATTTTATCTGTAGTATTTTTATAATCAAATGTAATAAAATCAGTCCAGATCAAAATCTAAACATATTTTTCAGATGACTCAAAATAACTAACATCTTGTTACATCAGAATATTTCTTACAAAGTGGCATTTTTCCTTCAATGAAAAAAACCACTTTTTATGGAATTATGTTTGAGGGGTATATTACTGTATGTTTTGCAAAATGGTGATGAGTGTGAGGTATTTAATTACCATTTACTGCATACACTGATGGGAGAATGGGCCAGACATGACTGCTGCAAGCCAGTAAAAAGTCATTCAGTTGAAACTACACACTACAGTACACCCTGCATTGATTTGTCACCCACTTGGTATTTCCAAGCTTTATAGACTATTAATGTCTAGGATTCCAGAAATTCCTTTAGTGATTGATCACACTGGAGAATTCAAAATATGCCACAAATATGCTAAGATGATACAGTTGTTGTCCACTTTTACCCCCAAAACAACAAATCTCAATTCTTGGTAATAAGATCAAATTCAATAACATTCTAAAAAGTCTAATAGAGAAAATATATTGTTCCATCAAATAGATGTAGGTACAGTAAGTGTGTACTGTACAGTAATGCTATGGCTAATTCATATACAGTACTGTATAGTTGCAGAGTTCAAAACTCGACTACCATTTTTCTGAACTTTTTATTCCAGCTTAATTTTCAAACATTTCCTTTCGTTTTCTGTCATTACAAATTTCTTTTATATGAATGCTAACACAATGAACTTTACGATAAAAGAGTCAAAATGACGAAAATATTGACATAAATATATTAATTTTGCAATTTTTTTTAGCTTGTATTTTTGCTTGTGAATAATGAAAATGGAGGATTTTAAAAGATATATAAAAGTAGTTTTTGACGTTCTCTTTTCATTGATACCACTCTCCATTGTTTCCAATGCAAAACATGTGAAAATAATGAAAATAAAAACAAAATAAATTACCTCTGTAATTACTCACTAAAAAAAACAACCTATAGTTCAACACAGCATCGAACCCGTGACCTTCCACACAACGTGTGTACATGTATGCGCTGAACGCTGATCTGTGTAACAGACTGAAATCAGTGTTTGTTTGTATTCTTTGATTCCAGCATGATTGCAACATTAAGCTCAGGTGGGATAGTAGCGTGATACATATCAATCCAAAGACCACAGAGCTACCATTCTAAAAATTTTTAGCAAAGGGTAGTTGCAGTCGTTCAAGAGCTACGATTGTTTGAAAAAAATTTGTCTAAAAAAAGGCTGAAAATCATGGAATTTTGCAGGACTTTTTGCCAAAAAAGAGATTAATGATAGGTACTGTCAATATTTTACCAGATTTGCACTCGTTGCAGTGTTCACTACTGGTACACATGTTTTGGGGCAAAGGGAAGGTCCTGAAGTATAATTAATAAGTGTTTAAAAAAAAAAAATTTTTGACGATTTGTTTCACAATTTTCATTTTTAATCATTTTCAAAGCGAGTTTACTCAAACATTCTCAATATAACCCTCATCAAAAATGTTAGTTTATTGATAGAACTAGAATATCTCTTTCAAATTAAACCACGATCAGAGCTGTAGGCCTATGGTAACATCCAGATTCTATTGTTTGAAAATACATTGAGTACTTCCAAATCGACAATAATATTGTTGATCCTGCGTTTAAGGTTTAACTGAGACTGGTAAAAATCTGTTTCCAACTACTCCTGGAATATTTTTTCTGAAATTCTGACATGAATTTGTGTTTAACTCCCAAGAGGGATGCCCATGTGCCATACAGTACCTAAATATCTAAAGAAAAATACTGGTAAATTGCAGATTTTTTATTCTTCTAGGTCACTGCAAACTTGGGGGATATATCCACACATTGAACTACGATCATAAAATTTCAGTCTTTATGAATTTTTTCCTTTAATATAGCTTGAGGCTTGCTGTCAAATGTATAGCTTGAGGCTTGCTGTCAAATGTAGATCTTCTTTTAGTGATCAAAATCTTGCAGGGTATAAATCAGGGAATATTGGATATGTTATTTAGACATACTTCTGGTATATTAATGTATATTGCACAGTAAACATTACAACATATGCCTACAGTCCCACTGCTAATTAAACAATGAATGTGTGTAAGTTCATCTCTAGCAAGTGATATCTCTAACAAATGACTAAGATGACCTACAGGTATATACAGTATGCTTATTTAGGCCTTGTTATTGTCCAAGTCATGTGACAAATCTCTGAGGTACATGTATGCAAAATAGACATTTACATTGGATATAATGAAACAATGCAGATTATTCTGGGTTGGCAAGGTTACAGCAAACAAACAACCTTAAAGGAATATTCCCATGGATTTTCAATTTTTCATATATAATAGAGAATAATTTAAAAATACATGAAAACTCGAAATCCATGGGAATATTCCTTTAAGGAAGGCCTTATTCTCAGCAGAATCAATGACTCACGAAACACTAGCATATATAAATGCATCACTAGCATATATAAATGCATCACTAGCATATATAAATGCATCACTAGCATATATAAATGCATCACTAGCATATATAAATGCATCACTAGCATATATAAATGCATCACTAGCATATATAAATGCATCACTAGCATATATAAATGCATCACTAGCATATATAAATGCATCACTAGCATATATAAATGCATCACTAGCATCATATAAATGCATCACTAGCACATATAAATGCATCACTAGCACATATAAATGCATCACTAGCACATATAAATGCATCACTAGCACATATAAATGCATCACTAGCACATATAAATGCATCACTAGCACATATAAATGCATCACTAGCACATATAAATGCATCACTAGCACATATAAATGCATCACTAGCACATATAAATGCATCACTAGCACATATAAATGCATCACTAGCACATATAAATGCATCACTAGCACATATAAATGCATCACTAGCACATATAAATGCATCACTAGCACATATAAATGCATCACTAGCACATATAAATGCATCACTAGCACATATAAATGCATCACTAGCACATATAAATGCATCACTAGCACATATAAATGCATCACTAGCACATATAAATGCATCACTAGCACATATAAATGCATCACTAGCACATATAAATGCATCACCAGCACATATAAATGCATCACTAGCACATATAAATGCATCACTAGCACATATAAATGCATCACTAGCACATATAAATGCATCACTAGCACATATAAATGCATCACTAGCACATATAAATGCATCACTAGCACATATAAATGCATCACTAGCACATATAAATGCATCACTAGCACATATAAATGCATCACTAGCACATATAAATGCATCACTAGCACATATAAATGCATCACTGCATATAAATGCATCACTAGCATATATAAATGCATCACTAGCATATATAAATGCATCACTAGCACATAAATGCATCACTAGCACATATAAATGCATCACTAGCACATATAAATGCATCACTAGCACATATAAATGCATCACTAGCACATATAAATGCATCACTAGCACATATAAATGCATCACTAGCACATATAAATGCATCACTAGCACATATAAATGCACCACTAGCATGCATACATGCATCACTAGCATATATAAATGCATCACTAGCATATATAAATGCATCACTAGCATATATAAATGCATCACTAGCACATATAAATGCTTCACTAGTATATATAAATGCATCACTAGCATACATAAATGCATCACTAGCACATACATAAATGCATCACTAGCACATACATAAATGCATCACTAACATATATAAATGCATCACTAGCACATATAAATGCATCACTAGCACATATAAATACATCACTAGCACATATAAATGCTTCACTAGCACGTATAAATGCATCACTAGCATATATAAATCGCACTAGCATGTATAAATGCATCACTAGCATGTATAAATGCATCACTAGCATGCATACATGCATCACTAGCATATATAAATGCATCACTAGCATATATAAATGCATCACTAGCATATATAAATGCATCACTAGCATATATAAATGCATCACTAGCACATATAAATGCTTCACTAGTATATATAAATGCATCACTAGCATACATAAATGCATCACTAGCACAAACATAAATGCATCACTAGCACATACATAAATGCATCACTAACATATATAAATGCATCACTAGCACATATAAATGCACCACTAGCACATATAAATACATCACTAGCACATATAAATGCTTCACTAGCACGTATAAATGCATCACTAGCATATATAAATGCGTCACTAGCATGTATAAATGCATCACTAGCATGTATAAATGCATCACTAGCATGCATACATGCATCACTAGCATATATAAATGCATCACTAGCATATATAAATGCATCACTAGCATATATAAATGCATCACTAGCATATATAAATGCATCACTAGCACATATAAATGCTTCACTAGTATATATAAATGCATCACTAGCATACATAAATGCATCACTAGCACAAACATAAATGCATCACTAGCACATACATAAATGCATCACTAACATATATAAATGCATCACTAGCACATATAAATGCATCACTAGCACATATAAATACATCACTAGCACATATAAATGCTTCACTAGCACGTATAAATGCATCACTAGCATATATAAATGCATCACTAGCGGATATAAATGCGTCACTAGCATGTATAAATGCATCACTAGCATGTATAAATGCATCACTAGCATATATAAATGCATCACTAGCATATATAAATGCATCACTAGCATATATAAATGCATCACTAGCATGTATAAATGCATCACTACCATATATAAATGCATCACTACCATATATAAATGCATCACTACCATATATACATGCATCACTACCATATATACATGCATCACTACCAGCATCAAATTTAAAAATACACTGATTGATGGAGAACATTTTTTTCTTAATTTGCCATTCAAGAATTAAAGTACGACAGTGAACTCCATCATGTCATACCTCTTCCTAATCAACATTCCTGTAAAAATGTTAAGCTTTATGGTCTACAAATCATCCAACTCAGGCCACATTCTCACTTATCTCCGGATCATGACCCTCCCCCCTCCCTGCCAATAACCTTGCTGGAAGATTGTATGAAAAGCAAAGTTAAATGTGCTGACCTCTGACTTAAGTGTGAGCTGCTCGGTCAAACCCTTTTACAGGACATCTGATTGAGGGGAATGAGAACTGGAAGGGAAAAGCTTCATTTTGACTAATTTAGTAAATGGGCACATAAAGGCTGTGACTTAGTGACTTGCTGATAATTTTTTTCTTCTTTAATTTGCTGTTCAAGAATGAAAGTAGGTCACCTACACTGAGCTATAATGCTCTTTGTAAAGGATAATCCTGTGAAATGTTAAGTTCCAACCCTGCCCCTAAATAGCAATCCTGCAAAAATGTTCCATGGTCTACAAATTACCTAACTTGGGTCAAGTTCTGACTTACATCCGTCCTCCTGTCCATGATCCAGGACGATATCACCTTGTTCAATGATTGTAGAAAATGTCATGTATACTCACTTAAGAATGCGAGCTCAGGATCAGACCACTGCAGAGCTCTTACTCCGAAGCTCTTACTCCGAAGCTCTTACTTCGAAGCTCTTACTCCGAGGCTCTTACTTCGAAGCTCTAACTCCGAAGCTCTTACTCCGAAGCTCTTACTCCGAAGCTCTCACTCCGAAGCTCCCACTCCGAAGCTCCCACTCCGAAGCTTTCACTCCGAAGCTCTTACTCCGAAGCTCTTACTCCGAAGCTCTTACTCTGAAGCTCTTACTCTGAAGTGAGAACAGAGTTGAATGGTTGGTAAATTAGTCCCTAATGGAATGATTAAGGTCTGCAAGGGATTTAAATTGGTTTCACTTGTAAAAGAATGTGTATTATGTGCTGTTCACCAAAGTGGTGACATGACAACTTCAGATAACCATCTGCTATCTCTCTGTTAGCTCCAAAATTGCAGCCACAGTCTTGCCAGACATGTGCCTGTCTGTTATCATTAGCTCTGCCTGATTTATGCATCCAGCAATTCACTTGTGGAAAAGCTTGCATAGATTAGGCAAGCCACCCTAGCTTACTACTGTATGAACTGTGTAAACTTTACTGTGCAATTTACAGTATTGCTGTGTGGAAAATTGTTAATTCCCTGCAACACATCACTGTATGAGATATAGTAAAGTACATTTTGTGTAAGGTCACATCCTATGATGGAATATATTGGATAAAAGACAAAGAAAGAATTACAAAAAGGATACATTTTTTGACATAATATCTGGAATATTACTCATTAAAATGTGGAGGTCAATTTGAAAAGTCACTCATTTTTCTCTCTGAAATATTGATTTTTTTTTCTTTATTATGAATCAGCAATCTTAACTTTTAAAATTGTTGGAGATCTTATTAGGTTGGGAACCTAAAGGTATCGGCGATTAAGATATCCGATGTGCGAGCCTTATCAATTATTTGATTGTTGATTTTTGATAAAGTGAAAATTTGAAATTGATCATAATTCACTGCTATCTTGTAGTGCAGACACGCCAAGCCTATGTTGTCCTCACAGTAACTTTTTAATGTTGCAAAAATTCATATTGATACAAACAAAATATGTTTTTGATACAGTAAATCTTCCAAGGTCACTATTTGGAATGTACTGTGTAGAGTAGCTATTTGGAATGTACTGTGTACAGTAGCTATTTGGAATGTACTGTGTACAGTAGCTATTTGGAATGTACTGTGTACAGTAGCTATTTGGAATGTACTGTGTACAGTAGCTATTTAGAATGTACTGTGTACAGTAGCTATTTGGAATGTACTGTGTACAGTAGCTATTTGGAATGTACTGTGTACAGTAGCTATTTGGAATGTACTGTGTACAGTAGCTATTTGGAAAGTACTGTGTACAGTATATGCAGGGAGTGTCATTCATATAACACTATCCCTGGTATATGATACATGTGTGCGAAGTGCATAGTAAGCTGTAAGTCCAGGGATTTTAAATGGGAATTCCTTGGTGCAGTTAAAGTTTAACCTTTTAAATCAGTCTTGAAAAGCTAATTTCATGGTCTGCTTTAAGTAACAGACCCCTAGCTTTGCTGTATCACAGGGGCGGCCTGCCTCGCCCCTCCTTGTGCCTGCCCGCCCCTCCGTGTGCCCGCCCCTCCGTGTGTCCGCACGCCCCTCCGTCTGCCCACCCGCCCCTCCGTGTGCCCACCCGCTCCCTGCCCGGGGTCTACCCTGCCCCTCATCAGAAAAAAATGCTGTTTTAGTTATTTTATTTTTAGATTTCCTTTTTTTTTTTTTATCTAATAATCCTAATTAATTTGTATAAATGAAATACCTTATACGGATACAGAACACAGAATGATAGCATAGTAAGCAATTGACCTGTTTGGCTAATGACTGGTCCTTATCAGTCGGAATAGTTTCATGCTGAGGTATGATTATAGCTAAAATTCCAGAGCTTCTTCACCAGGAGCTTGAGCCTTAAGGGGGCCCCTGGACTCCACACTGAAAAGATGCAGCGCTTCGCATGCACATTAATGTGCCCCTCTACATGTAGCACCCTGCCCATTTTATAAATCAAGCTAGGGGTCGAGTAGTATTATTAATTAAGAAACAAAGAAATAGAAAGCAGGTGAAATGATGTGCCAATGCCTTGCAGGTCTTGTATCTCCTGCCTTGAATTGCTACAATTTTCTTGGTATTTAGATTTAAACGGTATATGGATATCTAGATTTAAATAACATATATGAACAAAATATAAATTCCTGTTAAGATTTAAAGCTTCAAAAAGTTGCCGAAGGTTAATTAAGGTGGGGGGAAGAAGAGAGAGGGGTATAATTCACTAATTTCAACAACCTTTTTTTATGAATTACTATTCTGCATAGTATTGTGGCAGAGACTTACAATACAATTAGTGAAACAAAAAACAAAGCAATTTATGCAGTTGAGATCCCTAACTTCAGTTACTTTTGATTTAATTCTTTTTTTTTTTTTTTTTTTTTTTTTTTTTGGGGATTAAAAAATTCTGAAACAAAATTTACCTACATACTGTATATTGCTTGCCTCTGGTGTAACTAGTGTTTTATTTACAGCAGATTTAAGATTTGGTAACACTCCTGATCCACAGAATGTTTAAAAAAATAATAGGCCTAACTACCCTTTCTACCTTATTTTTTAGAAACTACAGAAAAACAGACACATATCAGTAATCCCTATTACTGGAAACAACCCCAAAAAAAAATCCCACCTTTGAGGAAGAATATATAAATTCCAAACATACGCCAATATAGCCTGAGGGACAACTGGGGATCTCATAACCTTATCAAAATAGATTGGTATTAATGATAAATCAGGAATCTGTCTGCTAACTATGGGTACACATGTGTTTCTCATGAGATGAGCTGAAGATGAAATATCCCCCAGCTTGACAAACACCTAAAGTCACTGATACCTTGCAGGTGTTACCATGAAGCTAAAAGGTACTCAGGGGTCAAAATTTCACAATTTTGCCACTGTTCCAGGGAACAGTACTTTCTCAAATAACACTGTTGAGGATAAGAGATCACTGTTCCAACTTCCAACTGTATTTTAATAACATGACAAATTCCTTTCTTCAATATGAGTTTGATTTGGAACTACTTCATTTGTTATTACAGGGATACTGTTATAGATGTGCAAATATATGTCGGTTATTAGTATTTACATGATGTAGCCACAAGTTGTGTACAATCGTACACGTGCAAGCAGCCTTGCATATGTGAATTCATGAATAATTGTGCTGACAATTGCAGGCAAGGCGAGAAATGCTTTTTCTTATTGCAAAAGATTATTTTAAAGATAATCTTTAATTGACATCACGCAATTCTTTTTAGCAGAAATTAAGTTATTGATCATTGATACCATTGGCATAGGAACAAGTTCTCTATTGGAAAGAGGGGGGGGGGTACAAAGATATGCTACAGCACTAGTTCAATGGTAAAAAATTGACTTAGTTAGGGGGGGCACTATGTAGGTCACTGCAACATTGGAGGGGTACGTGCCCCTGTGCCCCCCATCTCCGGTTCCTACACCTATGATTGATACCAAATGCTTGTAAAAAGAACACTGTTTCATCAAAACAGCCATGTTTGAAAGTTTGCTGTTCTCAAAACCATGAGAAATTCGACCACTGGAATGGGAGCTTTAAATCTCTGTAGAAGTCCCACATACTGTACCTTTAACCTGTTTATATATGTTACTGAAGTGAACATCTCTTGGGTTGAAATTACTACCTACAAATGCCACACAACTCAATTTGACAGGCTGTGACATCAATGTTACCTTCTAATGGACTTATCGTATGCAATACCATATTAAAGTGACCTCAACAGGAAATGGTTCCCACATATTTCCTCCCCAATTATTTCCGATTGTTCTGAGCTACAGTATTACCTGGAATCACAGAGCAGATGAGAAGCTTCATACAGCAAAGTTCATGATTATATGAAAGTTACCTATTAAGTAATAGAGAAATCTTAAAATTCCTTGCAGATTACAACTGTTTTGACAGTTTAAGTATTATGCACCTATCATTTGTATGACGCACCCTACAACCCCTGGGATATGTGCGTCAGTGTTCATGGGTGCGTCAATCTTAATGGGTGCGTCAATGTTCATGGGTGCGTCAATGTTCATGGGTGCATCAATGTTCATGGGTGCGTCAATGTTCATGGGTGCGTCATACATTCACACTCATTGACGCACCCCTGTGTAGTATTTTTGACTGACAATTGCCTACTTTTAACACACGTTAAAATTATTTTCTGACGGACATATTGGTAAAAGTGACAGACAATGACTGTCATTGTGAGGAACCTATGTGTAGATACTGATTACAAAACAAATGACTTAAAATTCACCAAAATTGTAGAAGATATAGCGAAAATTCAAGAGGGTTCTGACACATTTGACATAAAACTGTTAAATATTTAAAACTTTTTTAGTGTATTCCTCCTGATGGAATGCACACAAATATTATTTATGAATTTAACAAATTTGGAATGTTAAAAACTTTAAAATAGTCTATTAGAAATTCTACTATTTATGTTATTTGCGACGTGCAAATGTTTTTGTTTTTTTCTTTCGCAATGCCGATCAATAGTTACATGTACATGTAATACATCTGGCCTGAATATTGTGTGTATCTGATTGTGGTCATGGCCTGTTTATTGCCATAATGTGCGTTTTAATACATACAATAGGTATTGGGACAGACACAATGTTGTTTGATATAGGTTTTATCACAACTTAAAGAATGACACACATTGACACACCTATTATTCTTTGAATGGATTCTTTGGATGACTGACATTTGAGGTACATTGATACCCCTGCCTAAAATTTGATTGTAACTGATCCAACATTGACCGCACATATCCCGGGGTCAGAGGGTGCATTATACAATTGATACGTGCATTACTTTCAGTAAGAATTACTTGAAGGGTGAATAAACTCTGGGTACAGTAATTAGTATTAGTATTTTTTTTCAACCTTTATGCACCAAGCTACAGTACGTTATCCCTGGAAAATACACATTGGAGCCACTAGTTTTACATATCTAAGGACCTTTCACTTCTAAACAGTTAAATGGGAGACCCTCCACACACCCACCCACTCACCCCCACTTTCTACAGTACAGTATATACTATTAAAATACTCTTCCTAAACAATATTTGTACGCTTTTACTTGCAGTGAGCATAGAGCTATTAAGTTAATAGCTCCATGCAGTACAGCTCTTTCCTCAAAGATATGCTCATAACTACTAATTTACCCATTTTCAGCACTAAGAACAGGGCAGAAACATACTTATACTACTGTAGCTTCTAACTGTATGTATTGGAATGATCAGTCACACAGAATAGCTTGCAGTACATGTACTAAACAAGGAACTGCATGATATAGACCTTTTCAAATCTGAATCGGCAATTTCCGGATAACTAATTTAAATAATGTCACATGGCCGAGATGCAAGTGTCCATAATGGACCAATCGTATACTGGAGGAATCTTATTGACCAATAAAATACTGGAGGAATCTTGGCCGTCTGCACAATTCACGCACGGTATGGGACCAAGCGTATGAAAAAATGTTTTCAAGCGCACGTATCATACGTGCGTTGCTTACAATTTTTTCCTCAAATCTGCACCTCATTGGTTGGGAAACAAAGGAAAAGTTTCCCCAGCATTTGATTGGTCGAAGTACAGAAGAAATCACGTACGGCCAAACTTGGTTTGAAAAGGTCTATACAGTATACTTTAGAAGATATCCCAGAGGAAAATCCTAGTTGAGACCAGTTGGGATTTCCAACTAGGATGAACTGGTCCCAACTTAGATTGAATATTCCTAATTTGGATGAACTGGTTTCAACTTAGATTGACTATTCCCAACTGGGATAAACTGCTCCCAAGTGGGATTGAATATTCCCTACTGGGATGAACTGGTCCTAACTTGGATTGAACAAATTCCCAACTTGGACTACTTCATTGAAGTTGGGATTTTCCCAAATTCCAGTCGGGAAAATTTTCTCCTGGCATGGGAGAGGCAATTGGTTGATGGGAGACGAGGGACAGAATGTGAATACAGAGGCATTCAAAGTAAAATATCAAACATAACAAGAAATAAAACCATGAACTTTTTCATTTGAGGAATTTAAATTATACAAAGCCATGCACCTGCACCAGTCAATGAACCCTCTTCTAAGCAACACATTATGTAACATTTAGGTGTGAATAAATCTTGTTAGAATCAAATTAACGATTAATGAATGAAAAAAATCACCACAAATACCAAACATGATACCAATAGTTTACCTCTGTTTCCTGAAGGAGGTAAATTCTGTCTTGGTTTGGGGGCGCTAACAGGGGCATAGCGTTTTGGCTCTGAGGAGTACTTTGTTGTGGTGGTTATGGTGTGTTGTGTGTAGCTTGGATTCTTTAATCTTTCTCTTTCCATGTCGAGCTGCTCAATCTCCATCTCCAGTCTTTGCAGCGTACTAGACGTCATTTTGCTGATTCACGAAGGTCTATGAAAAGATAAGGTTAGTTACAATAGCATGCAAATCATATCTGAAACACATATAAACATAGTACATACATTTACTTCATCTACGAGCAGAAACTGTACAAACACACGTTCAATGAATCCATTACTTAAAGGATTATGTATTTGGCTCAAACACTAAAAGCGTTGTTTTACAATTTCAAGCCCCGGGAAGGGTGGGGGGGGAGGGGCACTTTATACTAAAAGTAGTAGGGGTGTGCAGCCCACCAACCAAAAAACATACCTGCAGTATGACACACTTTTTGGTCACTGCAGTATGAAATTATACTGATACCCGCAGTATAAAAGAAGTCAATTTTGATACCTGCAGTATGTATGTTCATTGAAAATATTGTAAAAATGGACCAGCAGTACAAAATTCACACAGTAAAACCTCATTTTTTGGGACCTGCACTACAAAACTGATGTAAAAATAGTAATTTTTTTATTAAAAATAAATAAATATATATATGTATTTTTAGTAAATCTTTTTATTTATTTTTTAATAGTAAAAAAAAGACACACGCAGTGCACTACGAAAATGGTGCAAAAAAGGCACCTGCTCGGGTGGCTGATACAATATATATATTAGAGCTGTGACCGTTTAGCGTGTACTCGCTACACGCTCGCAAATCTTGTAAACGTTTACTAAATACTACATTGCGAGTAATCGTTTTTCATACATTATAGGCCCAGTGTCTTGCCGTTGAAAATCAATATTCATGATTCAAATCACACACACATTCGGCTGACAAAATTCCAATCAATGATTTTTTACAAACTGTAAACCTGATTAGCATAATCTTTTTTAAATGTGCGAATCACAAATGCGCAGTAATCACCAATGAATGGGGATATTATGCACTTTGATTTCGCCGAAAACTGAGTAATCTAACTTGTAAAATGCACCGCGAATGTGCAGCAGTAAACAGCGAAACTAACAATAGGCCTAACGTTAGGCCATAAGGCTTTAAATCCCACGCAATCAAGGCCCGTTTCATCGACCAAAAAACACTTGAATCGTGACAATCAGTACATTTACATGTAAATATTACCTGATGAGTCAAATGAATTTTGCAAGAAAGAAAAAGTATTGCATAATATATAAACAGAAAAAGGTTTTAACAAAGCTGAAATTCTGCATGCTTCGCAAAGAAGGCGGCCATTTTTTCGAGAGGACTAATATTTCAGAACTTCCTGGTGGTGGTGGCGTAGTTTTGAAATGTTTTTACGGCGAGGTATATCATAGGCCTCAGTATGCAAGATTTTCACAGAACTTTGAAAGCCGTAGCGAATAGGACAAACAAGTTACGCGACGTTGAGTTTAAATGACATTGAAAGGAAGTTATCTGTTCTTTCTAAACTGAATTTCCATGCATATTTTCCATAAAAATGATGATTTGTACTGTAGAAGTAAACTTTTTACGATTTGGAAAGCAAAACTCAGCGTCTATTTGGGCAATGCAGTCAGTACTTTTGCCATACTAGTTGCGCGATTTTTTTAACTTCGCCTCGTAGTTTTGGAGCAATTTTGGTGTATTTCCTAAAATTATGGTACTAAACTCGTGTACACGATACACGCTCGCTTTTTTTGGCGTGTACACGTTTACTAAAATCCCTAAACGTTCACAGCTCTCTCTCTCTCTCTCTCTCTCTATATATATATATATATATATATATATATATATATATATATATATATATATATATATATATACATATAAAGTTTCCCTTCCCCCTTCCTCCTCCCTTTAGGATTCAAACACTGATCTGTTTAGATTGCAATACTCTTTTACCCAATATTGAAATTAACCTGTCTGAGTTAGATGATTGACAACTTTTTCAACCAATCACCGCATGAATTTGCCTACCAACAAAATCTGCATAATTTAGTGCAAACATCCTACATGGTACTGGTACAGTACAGCTAGCTAGCAGCGCGCTTTCATGTAGTCAATGCAATTTACTGTACAGAACAAATTTCTGCACACATACACCGAGTGACGGCAAAATGGTGAACAAAAATTGTGCTTGCGCTGTGGGCTGTGTAAATCTGATTGCTGTTACCCAAAATAGTTAGCAAACTAAATTTTGTTTATCCCAATTGCTAAAAACTCTAAAGATCTGGAGAAGTGCCATAAATGGATCAAAGCTTGCGGCAGGCCTCGCAGACATCTAAATGTCAATGCAGTGGTAATGCACGATTACAGATTTGAGGTTTGTTTGCCCACATTTCGTAACTAGTTACCGCGATGCTATGGTGGGTGTGGCTTATTTCGTAACTCAGAGACGTTAATTTCTATGTGTCTATATGCTGTGCCCCTAACAAACCACGGAACCAGTTATTATAAAACAAACACATAATCATTTAAGCGCATACAAAAAAACATGTGCATGCATTTACTTTCATCTCAGAGCAGAGAAAACTTTACTTAATTTAAATTCACCCAGTAATTTCAAAACAGATATCTGACAAACTAACTCCTGAGAGAACAACTATTTCTTCACTATTATGTTTCTGTCTGTTATCACAGACTGTTTAAAAATCACTACACTAAAACTTTAAAGCCGATTTTGTAGATTGACCAATCCTCTTATGGGTTTCATCAGTAATGCAGCTCAAGGAGGTACTGTACTACTTTATGATGAATCTGAGTAATCTGGGATTATCCACCTGGGCTGGCCCTGTTTTGTCCACAGGGTTTCTTGCTCAAGTACCCTTTATTTGATTCATGCACTTACTGTACCAGGAAACCACTGTTCAACAACACATACAGTGCAATTGTTTTCTATTTATTTTAAGTTCCTTCCTCAGACAGGGTTGCCCTTACAACATTGTTCTTCCATGGGGCCTTGTATTGCACATAGAACATTCAAACTTGACGAACGAAAGAAAAAAATAAGAGCAAATCAAAGAATAAAATGATGCAAATTAAATACTACTGTACAGTAAGATAATGAAGATGAGAAAAGATGGAAACCTTATCAAATACAACCAGAACCAAAAAGTTTTGTGGTTCTGATGCTTTTTTTTTTATATATATATAAGGAGATTGATTTGCAAAATTTGTATTAATTGTCATGTTATTCCATATGATGAAATATTTGTTCTATGATATTTATTCATAAGCCACACCCACCATGCAGATCAATAAAAATGTTGACAACATTAGCATTTGCACAATAATTAACAACATTATCATAGCAAGTATATACAAACGCTTGCTCAATTATTATATTTCAAGAATTTGTTAGTAAGCCTCGCCTAGTCATTATTTATGACATCACTACCAACACAATAGAACATATACAGACCATGATCCATTTGTGTACTTGATAAACAGTAGCAAAAATCTTATATATTGTTCATGAAATACAGTATGGTGTTTACATCATTTAGCACTTTCACATAAGGCCACGCCCACCATGAATACTAATGACATCTGCTGATAAAATAAGGATGTGCACAATAGCCAACAAAATTAACATGCCAATATGATGCAAAAAGGAGGTACAGTTACTCATTTATAATTTTTTCAAAATTAACCACCAAAAAATAATAAGAGTGCATATACAAACCATGGGCTGGCTGTGTACCAAATATGACATGAATCAAGTTTACCATTCTTGAGATACTGTTTTTATAAGCACTTTTAAGCAACATCAAATTAAGCCCCACCCACTATGCATATTAATCAAATTAAATGGTTTTACATCATGATCAAATACACATGAGCTAACATCATTCTTGAGATACCTTGTTTAAATGCTTTTTTTAGCAAAATGATATTAAGCCCGTCCACTATGCATATTATTGAACAAGTACACACCAGCTAACATCATAATTATACCAAATATGAAACAAAACAGACATGCAGTTTTTAAAATATAAACATTTCAAGATTTTTACATTGGGCCCTGCCTACTTATTAATATGCAGGACATCACCATAAAAAAAAACAATAGGGCACATCTACGGACCATAGACTATCTGTGTACCACATATGACATGAATCCAGCTTATTGTTCTTGAGATATCGCGTTCAGGAGCTGGCCGTCACAAACATACACACACACATACACCCATACATACACACAGACGCCATCATGACTGCATAGATTCCTGATGCTATTTCATTGGAACCTAAAACAGATAAAACCTAAATGAGAACAATTACTTAAATTGGAGTAAAACAGCTTAAACTATAAAACAGAAATGAACCGAACCAAAAGGTTTTGTGGTTCTCCTTCTTTTCATGCTGATTGATTTTGTATTAACTGTTATGTCATTACATACCATGAAATATTTAAGATATCATGTTTACAAATTCTTTGAGCAAAATTATATCAAGCCCCGCCCACCATGAATATTAATGATATCAATATTTCATCAAATGAAGATGTACAAACTAGCTAAAATCATAATATGAAAGAAAACAGAAATGTGATTATTAAAATATGAGTATTTCAAGATTTTCACATTAAGCCCCACCTTCTAATTAACATGTATGATATCACCAAAAACAATAGGGCACTTCTACAGACCATGGACCATCTGTGTAGCACATAGTCCATAGAGCACTTCAAATTTTTATATATATAATAAGCCCCGCCTACTGATTAATCTGCATGATATCACCACCAAAAACAATAGGGCACATCTGCAGACCATGGGCTACATTATCTGTGTACAAAATATGACATGAATCCAGTTTACCGTTCTTGAGATACCATGCTTCTTTTCAACAAAAACATATTAAGCCCCGCTTAATGTGTGACTTTTGATTTTTTGCAATTATGATTTTTTGCAATCATATCGACAGATCTATCGTTAATTTTGGACCAAAACTTTTACAGTTTGCACCAAAAATCCTCCCGTTTTCGACCAAACATCTTTCATTTTGGTCCAAAATCTTTAATATTGACTCAAAAATCTGCACTTTTGGATAAAAAGCTTCAGGCTTTTATCAAAAAATTTAATTTTGGACCAAAATCTTTAAGGGTCACAATCTACAATATAGAACCAAAAACCTTTGGATACTGAGGTGAAATTCTTATCATTAGGGCCATGCACGCATGGGAGCCATAATGAATTTTCACAGCAATACAATTTTGAAATGGGCCTTTTTGCCGAAGCTAATTTGGAAAAATCATGGGAAATTCTCCTTGAATTTCTGCAAAATTTTTATTCAATTTCAGGAAGGTTTCTTCATTTTCAGGTTGTTTTTTTAAAGAAATTTTCTTTAATTTCTGCAAATTTTTCCATCTTCCCTAATTTCCAGGAATATTCTTCGCTTTACAGGAAAGCACTGTCAATTTTGAAAAAAAATCAGGAATTGTTGTCAAAATCGAACAAATTACTTCAGCAGATGGAAAGTGCATATGGCGTACGTACCCATGCTAACAATTTCTTAACTTAGCTGTTGAAGTTTCCGGTTAGGCTAGCCTCGTTCATTTCAGATTTCAAATAATATCATTCTCCTTCACTATCTCTTTGTGACTCTTCAAAAAATATTTTGGTGTAATCAATATTTTCTATTATGTTTGTGAAACAGTAAAAATAGTTAGTCTTCATATCATGTTTTGAAGGTGGCTATTAAAAAAAAGGATTGGCACCAGAACTTTCCATCTGCATTCCTCAACGTTGCCAATTTACATGATTTTTGCAAATAAAAACAATGCCATAAATTTTTGAATTAGCATTGCTGAAATTTATTGTAGCGTCTTTACCATTGAAATACAATCTTCAATAAATAGCACTTAATTTAAAGTCCATATTCATTAAACAAAATTTACAAAATAATTCTCAATTAAAAGATGGCAGATTTGGAGCATGGAGTTTACAATACTAGACCTGTTGTGTCCTGAGGGCCATGACAGAAAACAAATATATAGTTTATATGTATGCAACTTTTCACTACAACAATACATTTAATATTGCTGAGTGCACAGCTGTGTTGTTTTTGTGATGACTGCAAGTTGACCTGACTGGAATGCGTTGAGAATGTTTGTAATTAACGTTCACAGGGGTGAGAAACTACTGTGTACTTAATAAGAGCTTAAAAACAAAGCAGTTTGTGTAGCAAGAAACATTGAGATTAAACTTGAAGGAATATACAGTAAGGAAATGAAAGATATATCTCACTTGTACCAGGGAGTTGGAATAGATTTTAAATCCCTGCTTGAACCGGGGAATTGTCACAGAAGCGATTTCACTTTTTGTTGTACAGTACGTCGAGTACTGTAGTTTGTTTGTAAAAGCTACAAACTACTTTAGATTCTTATTGTCACAACAGGTTATTTCAGGACAGGCAGAAAGTCAGCCAAGTGGGGGAGCACTCTCATGACGTCAGGGCGGTTCTGATAAGACATCATTATTGTAATATTAATATTGTAATGTGTCATCCAGTATTGATGGATAGTTGACGAAGATTCCCCATTGTGTATTAAATGTAATGTACAAAGCTTTAGCAGGTATCTATGTGTAAAGAGGGGAAAAAAAGTTGCTCACCCCAGTAAAACTTACTGTGAAGCCATTTTTTATTCCAACATCAAGTTGCACAAGTATTTCATTTTATAAATGAAACCAGAGATTAACGAAAGCAGAAATTAACGAAAGCAAAGGTTAACGAAACCAGAGGCTAACGAAACCAGAGGTTAACGAAAGCAGAAGTTAATAAAAGAATATATAGCGCACTGAGTCGTGCAGTTTAAATTGTTATCACTTTGGAATTCTTGGGAGTTTTGCAAAGAGCACTTTATGTGGTAATGTACATCATTATTAACTCGACATGTCAATCTGACGCTTATTCCATTCAGGAGATATCCCATTTGAAAAATCTCTCAAGTTTGTATGAAAAGACTAGTGTAGAAAGTCTACTACTAAATAAAGGAGCGATGTCACACCCTCACTTTCTTAGCAATTATTGGCATATGTTACGTATTTCCTGAGATTTTGTGATTTGTCTATCATCTGAGTCAAGTGAGCTATAAAGAAAATTCTGGACCCCTCTATCAGTTGTGTTTTTAAATAATGTTGATATAAAAGAGTTTAAAATTTGGGGGTGATATTTCTTCCTTGTGTAATTTTTTTTTAAAGGGGGAAATTCTTTTTGGAAACAAAAACAAGGCCAAAAAGAAAAAAAATTGCAGAAAAGGCCAAATATGTGTGGGAATCCCTCAATTACGCACCTTAATGTGAGTGAACACTGCCTAGTGCCTTGCAGGGGTTTGTTTACTCCCAGTATTGGGTATCAGTAGTCAGGGAAAGGGTATCTCTATGCTTTGAATTTGTGGTGCTTTTCGGATAACATAGGTACCTCCTTAAAGGAATATTCCTCTGAATTCATTTTCATGTATATGATAAAGGACTATCAAAGCAACAGTTTGGTATCAAAATCATGTTTATATCTTTTTCCGTTTAGGAGTTATTACATTTCAAATAATGCAAAAGTGTGTTGAAAAGTGACCTCACAGTGTGATGTATTAAAGGCAGATCCAAGACGATTCTTATGTATTTCTTTAAACAAACACAATCTTTTTCGTTGGAAACTACTATTTAATTCACAACATATTTGAAGAAAAATCATTTCTGTCAAGCATGTTGAAAAATGACAAAAAAAATGTTTTTCTGAATTTTCCCCTATTGACTGCAATGATAACTGACTAAATTATTTGTTTTCCCCCTTTGACTGACGTTTGAGATCCATCAAAAAAGCATTGTTACGTCACCGTGCACCACAACAGTACCGGATGTCTGATCTTGATAATGTCTGATTGTCGGTAAAAATCGATATAAACTTCAATAAATTGTTATTCCTAACTGCACAATTAACTTATAAAGCATCTATAATCTAATTAGTGAAAATGGAGTTCAATTAACAATTGGTAACTTAGGGCCTAATCGTAACAATTTTGTCCGACTTTGCTATTAGGTGGGTAACATTAGGGGTGGTTGAAATTCTCGCCACTCACCATTCTACTGTTCAAATGTTAGGCTAGATCAGTTGGTTACCGGCGTCACGTTAATGAGGTGACGTGATATCACTTTCTTCGCAGAGGACTCCGCACACTTTTAGATTTACGCTGTTTTTGCGAAACTTATCATTACAGAAATAAAATTTCTTATCACATGCGTGTCACCTGACAACTTTTGAAGCAAGTAAAAGGACAAAGTAGGTGCAAGTTGGATCTGTTCTCTCTAAAATAATACCAAATTTTACACATTGGCAAAATCATGGAAAAATGACTTTCAGTTTCATTCACTAAAATGTCGAGTACATTTTGATCTAAATATTTGCCGAGCTCCTGACCTACTTCCACAAAAAAATACGTATAATTTAGACACAGATTTGAAGATAAAACAGTCAGTTTTCTGTCAATACTAAATATGTGTTGGGCCGGTTATGAAAATTGCTAGAACTTTTCAGTTGAAGTTTGTCTGTTTTTCAACATAAAGTGCCCTTTGTTGGCTTTCGTGCATTGTACTGCATAATGCATCACGGATGAAGAGACTTATGATTATTAGTTTGATTTAGGGCATACTAACTTTGTATTTCTATTATAAAGAAGACGTTATTTTGTAATAATTTTAATAACAGATTCATCATTATTTTAGCAGGCTCAGCCTTCAGTTTAATAGTTCTTGTGAATTCAAGTAATTGTAGTATGTCTATGCCTTACAGCTCTCTGTGTCGGTGTATTCATGAGGTTGTGAAGATTCCCATTCAAGACTGAGTTGTTGGAGCCATTTCAGGGTTATTTACTGGAGCTACACACAGTTTGCAATTAAACGTGGTGGAGCCACATGAGGAAGTACAGTATATTAAATTTTTACCCATCTAAGGGTGTTTTCATTACACTTAAAACAAAAACCATCAACTTTGGAATCAACCACATGTCCGCATCAGGGTGATTCATCTATTGGATTTAAGGCTTCTTTGAAAAAAATTACAATAAAAATCTTGCTCTTTACAACTATGGAGTGGGCTATTTATAAAATCATTTTCCACTTGTTCGGCTATAATTTCTTACACTCGAACCCGTTTTTGTGTGCTAATGTTGTGTAATTGCTGTCATTTACTGATCTGCAGGTGGTGGCTATGAGTCTTAACTGTTATTGTTCTACAGTATAATAACTCTCAATTGCATGAAGTACTTCATTTGTTGAAAAATGAATAAAGGAATAATGATCAAAAGATGAAGTGTTGTATGTAAGTGAAGTAAAACGAAGGTAATTGTTTTATATGATGTAAAATTTGGCAGTTCCAACCGAAAAAAGTTATCACGGTGACATCTGCAGTGTGGAGATAAAATATGATTACACTACAGTATACATTGATGTTGGGAGACTTGCACAGCCTGCTAAGAAATTCAGTTGTATAAGCCAGGGAACTTCTAAATATGTGTATGTGAAGAAAATCCTTGGTTTAATTTGATATTGGTTTCTCTTTGATAACATTGGAGTACAGTAGTACAGGCATGAACATATTTGTTCCACATTCATTACTGTGCAGCTACATGTAGCTCTCCCAAATGTATGATTTGATTCATAAACTTACAATGAAAATTTCCAAGAAATGAAAAACCCTGAGCTGCAAATATATTGACTGAAATTACTCGTTAACAATTAATCAATTAATCTGTATGTTTGTTTTTGATCAATTAACTACAGTGAAGAGTATTCATGGACATCCCTAGCAGTTCCTTTCCTTTACATATGAAGCTGAAGTTTCTTTCAATTTAGTGTGACTGTTTTATAGCCAGATTGTAAAGCTCTCTGTTAAAAACTGAAAATTGCTTCACCATAGCATTTGTGAAGTTATATATTCTCATATGCTAGCTTGATAAATTCAAGGTATCCAAACAAAACTGCATGTACTGTAGTATGTACTTCACTGTACTTGTAGTATGTACTTCACTGTACTTGTAGTCTGTACTATGATCACAGCAATAATAATGACATTCGTTGGTGTGCTCCTTAAAGTTTCAAACAGTCAGACTTAACCTGACAAATAAATAAGCAGGTCTGGTTAGACTTTTCCTCTCTAGTTTCTTCATTCTAAAAACCACAAGTAATTAGGATCAAATTTCTCTCATCAATACTTCCATTCTCCCATTGGTACTGAGTTGTTGAGTATTAAGTATTATATTAGTAATGGATGAAGTCCTTATTGTGTGGTTGAGCAGTTATTTTGATTCAGATAAGTGGTCTTATATTTGCTACAGTAATTTTGTGGTTATGATTTGTTGGAGCAAATTTTTAAGGAAAAGTACAAGTCATTGTATAATTGCTGTAGGCTTACAAATGCTTCTGCTAGTAATATACCCACTTTACAGGATCAATTTTTGCCTTTTCTCTTAAAAACCCTTATAAGAAATTAATAATTACTTTAATCTTTTATGTTTAATGCTCCAGCGTGCCAAATAGGTCTAAAATTATGAAGAAATGTGAAGTAAAACACGACAACAATTTGTCAGCATCGCGAAATCATTGTGCAAGACTTTGCATGTGAACAATACCATGTGACCATGTTATGACTAATCACAATGCATCGCACGATCAGTTGCATGTTGTTGGCTTCATCGAGCTGGTTTCGCCGAAAATGGATCTAAAAGTTGCGAGCTCCTGACTTGCCTCCAGAGACTTTTACCAACATCTTTACATATTTGGATAGAAAAAGAAATTTCTCAACACATATGTGAAGATCTTTTAGGGCCGGGATAAGAAAAGAGCTTTTTAATCACAATTTCCAGAAGCCGATTGTTCTGATTTTGTACCCTTGTTTATCCCATGAAATTGAACATGTTCTGCCATGATTTTATTTCTTTAAATGATTGTGAATAGTATTTTACACCCCTTTTGTACTAAAATATCATTAATTGATAACAATTTATGGAGTTACAAACTCCAAAACTTTGTCAGAAAGTGGGCGGAATACCTAAAGAAGAAACGCAGCAACTTTTCAGCGCATTGGGAACTGACTGAGATAATGTAACAAAAATTAGTGAGCTTAGACCTACATCTCAATGCAATGATGTTGCAATATTATGCAGCATTGAGGTGGTCGGTTCGAAGTAACCGTGTATGGGCTCAGTACGGTTTTGCCAAGTTGAAGGGGAAACTTTATCATTACAGTCAATGGGATATTTTTTATGAATACTTGTTGCCTAAGCCTGTCAGCGAAAATTATTGGTACTCAAATATATTGGAAACTATTATCTAATACACAACATTTGTTAAGAAAAATAAATTATGTTGAGTATTTTTAGCAAAATGACAAAAAATAGGTTTTTCTCCCATTGACTGCAATGATAACTGGGTGTTAGTTTTCCCCTTTGACTGAAGTTCGAGATCGTCAAACAAGCATTGTTACGTCACCGTGCACCACAACACTCCCGGATGTCCGCCCTCCTCAATCACCAAAGCAACAAACTTTTCTTTCGATGGCTACCAACTTCTCTTCTCTCTTTACCTTGTTGTACATGTAAACATGAAAAACCTAATCCTCCCTATCAAGATGTTCGTGAATAAAATTATGATATCACTGAGTAAAACTTTTTATTGTAAGAAATGTATCAAAAAACATTATTTTCTGGAAGTTTTGGCTCCGTAGCCTTTACAGTGAAATTCCTGCGTAGAAGTAGAAGTGATTTTTTTACGCTGAGCATTGTTACACATACGTACTGTAAGTAAGACATGTTGAGCAACATGGGCAAGAAAATTGCGCAGGCATTTTCCACGGGCGTATATAAAGCACAGGAATTAGATTGCACTGTTTGAGGGGTGCAGTTCACGCACATGCACATGCGCCCATATTACATTTCTTTCCTTTTCATTTTGACCATTTATCATTGTTGTCTCTCCAAATTTTACAACTACTATTTGTTAGAAAGAAACTGAAGTAACGATAGTGTGTTAAATTTTTTAATTAGAAGGGGGTTGATATTTTTCATATCACCAGCAGTAGGCCTAAATATCTTTCATTTTCAGACATCGAAAATTAAGGTTTGAAAAATCTGGTTAACTTTTTTTGTAGACTTTTGATTAGTGTGTGGTGCTACTTTTTCAATGGATATGGGCACATGACATACTACTAGGCCTACCCAAATCTGTAGCTATATTTGGGTATGTGGATGCGCAAGCCTCAAAAACATACTCAGTACTACTCTAGGCTACTGTGTGTGACTCTCCAAGTGAGAGTTTGAGTCATTAGTATTAAGAGTGACTAGAAAGGAGTAATGACGAACAATTACTGATAGCCTAAAGTATTTGGGCGAGAGTATCTGAAAACAGTAAATAAAGTTTAGCGTTTGTTTTGTAACCAAAGTACGGACACCACCTACCTTATCTCCAAAATAATTTCTCCTTTTCACCCTACTTAATCAGATGAAAAAACTTCCTTTAAACTGTGATAGTGAGTTATTTTTCTCCAACGTTGGTTGATGGATGAGTAATCGAACTTCAATGCTCAATTTCCACGAAAGTTACACCCGTACGTACGTACTGTACGTAGCATAGTCCGTTAACGTTAGTGTAGCCCACGTTTGTATGTACACAGGCCTAGCCCACGTTTGTATGTACATAGGCCTAGACTGCGCTCAGTGTTTTTACCAAATTTGACATGAAAAAAATAAGCAAAACGAAAATACTTAAAGATATTTGAAATATAAATTAAGGAAAGCAGATTGGCAGAGAACCTTAGAACCTAAATCATAAAAATCATATTATTAAACTATTTCTAAATGTTAAAAGCTATTTAAATTTTATGGAGAGCATTTCATATATGTAGTCCCGTGTGGTCTAGTGGTTAGGATTCGTGGTTTTCACCCACGCGGCCCGGGTTCGATTCCCGGCACGGGAAAACCATATTTTGTTTTTCTCTCTTTCTTTTCATAAATAATAATATTTAATAATAATTATTATTAATACTAATTTGAGCACAATAGATATTACGCACAATTAAAGATATTGAGCACAATACAAAATATTGAGCACAATAAATATTGAGCACACTATATATATTATAAATATATATATTATAAATATATATATTGAGCACAATGATTTATTGAGCACAAAAAAAATTAAGCACAAAAGTTATTGCGCACAATAAATATTGAGCCAGGGACACAATGATTGAGCCAGGGACACAATGACACAACAAAATATTGAGTACAGTTATTGATTTTTAATGTAATTTTTTGAAATATTATAACACATTGTTGCAACTATTTATTTTGTATGTGATATATTTATAAGACAATTATCTAGAAAGAACCTTCTTTAGTTTCAAAACATTTTCCAATAAACAACTTAATTTGACCAAAAGTGGACTTAACTTCCCTGCGACGATATGCAGGTTGATGTGAACAGAGGCGGCGGAAGATGAGGACTTGAGGGGCACTTTTTGACTGAAGTATTTTGAAAGCATCTTAGCCAGCATGATAGCTTTAGGGGCAATTATATCCACCCCCTCCCCTTCTATTCCCCCGCCATATAAAATATCTGTCCGGAAATTACTTGCTTTTTTTTTTTTTTGTAGTGTAAAGTACGAAAATTGGTCAATTATATCAAGATTATATAGGGACAAATTAGGGGGAAATGGAAACGTTAACACTTCATACCATGCCAGAGCTGCACAAATTCTCAAAATTGCAAACGTTGACTCAAATTTTACAATTTTAGCCTCTTTAGCCATTTAGGGCGTAATTTGTGTATTCTTTCAATGAAAAGATCAGATATAAAATATAATGTTTAAAAGGGAATATTTCTTCTATGAAAAAGAGAACTTTTTTCCTGTGAAAAAAAAAAACCTGTCCCCCTTTTTAACATTTAACAAAAAGTGGGGACACGTTCCCCCTGCCCCCCCCCCCTCCTCCCGTTCCACCGCCAATGGATATTAATTTGTTTTTTCTTTCCCGTAGGCTATATGATACCTGCCTAAATAAACCTTCACTTAACTGCTTAACAGGTTGTTTTCCTTGTTCATCATATTTGTAAAACTCTTTTAAATTGATCCTCGGCATAGAGTTTGCTAGCAACCTCATATGTCTTCAGGCCCCATAATTTTATAGGTGAACATAACGATTATCAAGTTATCTACAATTGCATTACTCCTCCCCCCTCCCCTCCCTTCCTCGCCCTTCCTCCACACACACAAAATAAAAAGGTCACCAATAATTTTCAGACCGATACAAGTTTATTAAGGAGCCCGGGGTGAAATTGTTCCTCACGCTATAGCCTAGTGCATGCTTTCAAAATTCGTCAGTGCCCCGAAAATCCTGTGCCCCGCGCACAGATTCGAACTCTTCTGCTACGCCACCCCTGCATGGGCATATGGGCATGATCAACCCCAAGTGTCTGTAAAATAACGGCCCTCAATTATTGAAAATTATTCTAAAAGGTTTCAAAACACATGCCATAAGAAAAAACATTTGGAAGGTGTTTCACCGTGTATCATTTTAACGTAATTTCTAAGACTTTATAGGGCCGAATGATATTGTTTCAAATATATACAAATAAATATCCATGTGCGCGGCACGCATGGTGGCGTATACAAGCCAAGTTATCCATCATTTAAACCGAGGGTCTAATATGAATATTTCTATTTCCACTGTATAGGCCCTGTCCTAGGAGCCTTGACCCCACGCCGCAATTCTCGCGCTTCGCGTTCGGATTGGCGATGACGCACCAATAATTGCTACCTTTGTACCCCCCCCCCCCAATAATTGCTAACTTTGTACCCCCTCCCCAATAATTGTTGCCTTTGTACCCCCCCCCCCCCATCCCTCACACACACATAAACACACACGCTTTTCAAAACGGATCTTTATACGCCACTAACTGTAACTTATGCATAACACTGTGACAGGGCAGCGACAACGGTAGCCACGGGAAGGGGTATTTGGCCCCAAACAAAATATATGCCTTAAATTGTGAAAGATAATAAAACAAAAGACATTTAAAAAAGAGGCCACCAAATATAGCAATATAATATTTGGACCGATCTTTTCTTTTTTTAATTTTACTGAGGTGCAGGGGGGCTAGGGAATCGCCTTTTCAGCCATATGCATGCCATTGTGCCATATACTGCCGTATGTTTTTAAATTAAGATGAGGGTATCCCGTAAAACTATATATCCCCAGTGGTATTATATACAATCTGATAAATACAAGCCTTTATTTTATATTTTTAATGTATATAGGCCTGGTGGGCCAACCTGCATGATATTTTGCGGCCTCGTAAACAAAATAAAAAGTAAATAAGATCCATCAGCTGTATTTGGAGGGGAAAATCACTTTCAAGGGGTCACTTTTATCATTTTATACAATGCTTGTGTCATTATTTTCTTAACGTGGAAAATTCCTGAGAGAGTCCTTTTTTACTACTCCTCTGAATTGGCTCAGGTAGAACAAGTAAATCTTTTTAGGTCCTCAAAGGGGTTAAAAATATACCATTTTCCGGGGCTTCCCCTCCTGGACCCCTACAATTTTTGCCATCAATTGGCCTACCAACTTAAATTTCCTTAAAAAACTACTATCTCACTACTCTTCGAAATGGGTTGTAAAGTTAAATAAAAAATTAACCCTCAAAAGGGTTCAAATACACCAGCTTCCGGGGCATCGCCCCTGGACTTCTACCGGGGGTTTCGCCCTGGACCCTCACACAGCCCTCAGACATGCAGACCCCTGGACCTCACGCCTGAAATCTCGCCCTTTGCGCTCGGATAGCGCTAAAGCGCAATAAATACCATGCAAATGTTAGTCCAGCCTCACCATCTGACCAAAATACCTTCCGACCAGGTAAGTGCCATTTAGGTTATATCGGGCCAAGATGAGATCGAATGGGATCCAAATACATGCAGCATGCTGATCATGAAATCATATACCCTAAAGCGGCTCACTTTAATAGACTATACCCTGGCCCGCTCCACTCACATGCACATACATCGCCTCTTTATAAAATTATGTCTGAGTGCAGGGGAAGAATATAACAAGGTTTATTTTTTAATATCATCCGGAAATTTGGAGGAAAAATGTAAAACATTTGCTAATTGTTATTCATTTTAAAATTCAGCTTTCGGAAAACAAAATTATGAAGTTCCTTTCATGTTAGCCAATGTAGAAGAATAAAAAAACTCTACATACTTTTCGAAAACTTTGCAGACAGAAATCGGAAAAGAATCGTCGAATCAGAAAATGAAGAAAAGATCCGGCGATGCATGCCACTCAAATGAAAATGGATTTCCAGCTGAGGACTGAGACGTGTGCATAAGCATATGGATAGAGGTGGGGTGTCCATGGGATGTGGGAGTCCATGGGACGTGGGACAAATTAGTGGACCGTGCATATATATCCGATAAAATAACAAAAACTACATGCATACAGCGGCGTATAAGATATATTTTACAAGGAGAGGGGGAAGATTTTATTTTATCCAAACAAATCTATCCCAAAAGTATACACCCCCCCCCCCTCTCCTATCCCTCCATCAGAAAATTACATGCATGCAGCGGCGTATATTTTACAAGGGAACTACATGCATGCAGCGGCGTATATTTTACAAGGGGCAGGTTTGAAACCTATCCCAAACTATTTGTAAAGGAGGGATTGAGGAACTCATTTTCTAGTCCCCCAACACCCCCCAACACCCCCAACACCCCCCAACACCCCAACACCCCCAACACCCAACACCCCAACACCCCCACACACGGGTTCAACTCTGTAAATGTTTTATGGCCAAGAAACTTGTTAATTGAAAAACAAATGTGAAAAAAGAAATTTGTTGATTGAAACATTGTGGAAAAGTGAAAATATTGTTATATTGGGTTCTTAAGTTGTTTAATATTAATTTGTCCCTGTAAAACAGTAAGCTCGCCATTCTTAACTGTGACAAGTCTCTTGCAAGCCCATATTCCTGTATTATAAAGCGCGTCGAAGGCAAAAAGTCGGTCAAGTCTAAATCGGTAGTTTTTAGCTCAATATCTCTTTAAGGTATTTGAGCTAAAAACTTAAGACCCATGTTCTTGCCCAGATACGTTTGGATTTTTGCAGCGTTTATCATATCCTATACGTCTTTTGGATATTTTGCTGTGTTGCTATGTTTGGCTTAAATAGATCAATATGTTGATGAAATAACAATTTATACTGTTGCGTAGTTTTAAAAATTTCAGCATTCCAAAATTTACTACAAATGTTTCAAATACTCGAATTTCACTCTGCACAATCCGAAGGAATTTAGCATATATAATAACACTGGCTCGGGCAATACCATCAAACGTCTCCGATAGAAAGAAAACTGTTTTCATTGGCTGGAGCATTAAAATACCGTCTTGCACATATGCTAATCGAGCTTTATATCCCGTTTGGGATTTCTCCCATGAGTATAGTCCAATTGGGTATAATTGGGGCCAATTTGGTCCATTAGTCTTTTTATAGTTGATAGCTCATTTGGGCTGTAAATTGGGTTTAAGGCAGCACTAGACCGAAAGTGAGGGCGCTTGTTTTTGCGAATTTCACAATTATATCATCCCCAGCAGATCGATAAACTTCATGCCTCCATATCCCACGGACAACGTAAGGGCTAAAGTCACTTGAATATTCATATTAACCAGAAAATTGTAATATCGTTGCGTGCCATATCTGCATATAAGCATTTGATTTTTTGGGGGGAATCCCCCCTAAAAATACGCCCTTACTTTTCAGTCTAGTATTTTTTTTTAAAACCCTATTAAAAGCCAAGAATGGTTAAATAGCATAAATAGGATATTTCAACCATATAACGCGGTTGAATCTTTGGCTGTAAAAATCATCAAAGTGTTAGTAACTCGCAGATACAAAATATATATATAATATTAATTAAAAAAAAAACAACCCTTGCATGAGTCCCCTGTCGCACTGGACACATTACCGCTTGCTTGCAGTAGGCCTACTCTTATCAACAATAATTTGTTTTTTGTTTGCAAGGCTACAGACATTCGGTTAATAGCTCCATGATTACTGTAACCATTGAGCTATTAACCGAAAATAGCTCCATGCTGTTATAACTTTATACATAAATCCATGCATTTTCAAAAAAATTCTTAGTGGTCAGTGGCCAATACACTAAATGGACTTTTTCGATAAATTTTTGACTTGTTATATGCCCCCCTCCGGGCAATTTTCTCCGATTTTTAGAACATTTTTTATCAAATTTCTTTTATTTTCGGGTACTTTTATTCAATTTTCGAAAAAAAAACTTTTTGGCTATTTTGGGGACGTTTTGCTCCGTTTCGGAACATTTTGCTTATTTTCTGAACATTGTGCTCACTTTCGGATATTTTTTAGCCAATTTTGGGGTAATTTCATTCAATTTCGGACAAATTCCTTTGATTAGGGAACATTTTCTTCCATATTCAATCAAATCACCATTATCTGTGACATCTTAAAGGATTCAGGGGTCAAGTAAATCCATCTTATCAAAAGATAATTTAAAGATCGTTTTAGTTTATATTTTGTTATAATAATTGCCGCTTAGAAGTGTATTTGTTGGATGCTATGAGGCCTAGATGCTATTATTGAATAATTGTAATTCATTCATTGCGATAATTGATTATTTGCTCAGAATAGCCACTTTATTGCAATTGTTAAAATCATATCTTGTTGCAAGGATGTCAAATGCTTCTTGACTTTATACAAAAATATTTTGCTGTTGGCATGTCTGTTTAAGATTTCTATTTCACTTAAAATAAAAGCAAACATTGTTGATAAAATTTACATCATATTGATGTTGAGGCCTAGCTTTTTTAGGCTTACTTGAAAAACAGTTTTCACATATTCAAACGATATTAAAGCTCTCAGACGCAGTGGGGCAACTAGAGTCCTGCGGGCCCGTAGGGATTTTTGCCTCTGTAGCGATGTCAGAACCACGGCGGAGGGGGAGGGGGGAGGGTTAAATTCTCCTGGCCCTAGAGTAAGGGAGGAAGAAGGTGCCCTTTTGAAATTGTGCGGAAGGGGGCAGGAGTTACCCTTTTGAAAGGTGTGGGCGGACCGGTCTTAATCCTGTGGGCGGAACGGTCTGTAATGTTGAGGCGCCCTTTTGAAACTTATTTGAAGTTCTTGAAGCTTGAAAACAAATTGATATCCACTCACTCACAAATACTACAAAATACATAGAGTTTGCCACATACATGTAGTATTCATTTGACATAATTAAAGCATAACATTTTACCAGGGGTACCGACACCGAGGGCCGTGTAGGAGGCGGTACGCCCCAATAATTTTCCAAGCAGCAAT